>JAPYZO010000079.1:0-40770 GCA_030522905.1 Torymus flavipes | reverse complement strand
TTTACGAGAGGTGTTGACTTTCCAAGTTTCAAAACTTGTACACAAAAAGTTAGAAGAAGCGTGTCTATATTATACATATTAGTGCTTTATTGTCACTTAGTACAATAATGGTATAAGTCATGAAGTGACGATTCCTTATATAAAATATGTTTCTTTGTTTATTGTATACATACATATATCACGACAGTTCGATTTTAAATGCACCATCTTCATTAATATCCTCTAAATCTGATCAACAAGAATGAAAGATAAATCGACAACCCTTCTTCCCATCAATTTTTCGCACCTTAGACAAATCATCATCACAAACCGCGTGAAAGAAACCCCAGCCAAATACACGAAAAATTCAATAACAATTAACGACCATGATCATCCCCTCATCCAGGACCCTCGCCACCAACCCTTTCGCGATCACGAGATCGCATCCCTTTCCCGCTCAACGAAGCGATAAATCCCCGTTTTCCCCATTCATCTCCCTCTCTCTCACCCAGGCCATTGTCTCTATACATCCTCCTCTTTTCAACTGCCCCTTCAACCACGACGGATCCTCTTTCTCTCAGCTGCAGCGAGGCTAATTCTCGTGCGTATACGCTCGGGATATATTCCCGTGCGCGGCGAAATTCCGGCTGGAGCGGCTCTTAACGTCGGCACTTTTCGGATCGGAAGAGTGTAGGGGGAGGGTGAACAAGTGGACGAGACTAGAGGGTGAACGGCTTGTAAGAGGATGAGGAGAGGGGGTTGATGAAATTAAAATGGAGATGCGAGAAAAATCGATGCCACATGTGTGTGTGTGTGTGTGTGTGTGTGTGTTGTGCAGTTTGGCTCGCGGTCGAGTGGTCTGGTCCTGATGGGATGTGGATGAGGGTTGTAATGAAGGATGTGGGAAAAAAGCGTGTATATGTAGGTGCAGGGAGATGTTGGTGTGGCTTGTGTGATTTGGCGTTTAAATATTCCGTGTTGTTTGAGAGGATGTTGGACCAATTATACATCATGAAGACAATTTTTTTGTTATGAGTTATGTTTTGCCTTTGAAACAATTATAACTGCCACGATAAATAGTGGATAGAAAATATATACTTACAATAAAAAAATTGAAAAACGTATAATGGAAAATAATTTTGTATATTTTACACGATTTATAATGAGAGTACCTATGTATAACAATATAATAAATCGTTGCAAAACATCATTTTACGACAGAATATACCATTCGATTATATTACTTAGCATTTTACACAACGATCAACGGCAGTAACTCACATAAATCATTCGTCGCTCCATAACTCCATTAAACTTCTTTACTCCCTCATAAACCATTCATAAACTCCGGCCAGCAAATAATAAATAAACCGTCCGTGAAACCAAATCAAATATACCCCACATATATACGTATACGTCAACGCGATATCCTGAATGTTGCACGTTCGAACTCTTAATTTTGTTATATTGATCATACACGAGCATCGCGATGCGTGCGTATAAATACAGCCGAAAAGGGAGAAAAATTGCCTTGACCACGGCCGGCCCCCTTTTGTGCGGCGCATCTTCGTTTATCGATCTTCAATTTATGAATCTTTGCAATATTTCATGCCGAACGGCGTCGTCGGCCACAGCGTGTGAACTTGATGAAGCAGAAAATATACAATGCTACTGTCTGGTGTACGTATATAGGTACGTCATGTACCCGCTTTTTTGTGCAAAACGTAAAAACGGTTCGGCCTCCTTTTTTCGAGGTGATTTTGTGAAAAATGTTTGTTTACTTCTTTTCATTGAGCTTATGTTGACGCGAATGTTTGATGAGAAGATGAGATCTATCGAAGGATGCGGAATTTGGTATGATTTATCAAATATCATATTAACAGATTATTATCGTTGATGATATTGCCAGTATTTATATATAAATGCAGTAAGTATATAAGAGAATATATCTTATTTCAGGGGACCGAATCCACCGACATTCCAGACCGTGCAAGAACCCATATAAAAGTTAATTAATCACGATAAAATTAAAAGGCTGTCCTCTTAAATAGCAACCGGTCGATACTTTATTTCCAGGATGCAGCATTCAATAATATCATTTATAAATAATGTTAAGAATATTTGCATGCGCCACAAAGTAGTACAGCTCGATGTAGTAATTGTATTTATCACAACAAGCGCCCATATTTGAGGTATTTAGTAGGAAATTAAATTTTTAAAGAACGCGAGCTTTAATGCTACTATTATATACTTAAAGTTTGCGTTTCGATGCAAAATTATGGATGGAAAGCAAAGTGCAAATGTCAAACTTCAATGCGAAACTTTTCTGTTCGAAACAACTCGATAATTATGTTGACAGTAGCGTACAAGTTTTGATTCAATGAGCCACTTTGGTGTATATTTCTTTGAGTAAAGACAGTCGTAAACTATTATTATCAAAGAAGTTGGAACGCGTAAAAGTTATATATATCAAATAGTCTGCTTTTTATGATATACATAAAAATAAGGTTTTGTGATGATATCTATATATTACCTAAAGTCGTTAATAGCAGCTAATATCCAAATTCAATAGAAAAATTGGTACAACCGAGAAAAAAAAATTATAAAATGAATTTTCATTGCATTGTAATCGTAAATAGATTGTACCTTTCTATAATACCATACATTTATAATAGTTATAAATATTTTATATTAAAAAAAAATTACATCATTCTCCTGACTTATCGATCGACGATCTTTCAACCACCCGAAAATAGCACGCGCCAAAATCCGCATCAAAATCATTCGACGTCACCACGACCCCTTATCCCTCTATATATTCACCCAACCGTTTTAACGCCATCATTGTAATACCTCTTTCAAATGAACGCACTGGCTCGCTCGCGCAATTCGACGCACATTTCCCAGCTCTCCGTGAAATTGCATTTTTGCCGTATTTACGTACCATCGCCGCCGCCACGCGCACTTTAGACCGTGCCATGCAGTATATAGCAGCGATGATCACGCGTCGAAATTCATCCGCAGTGCGTATAGGCGTGAATTACGCAACTGCTGATGCTGCTTAATTAACACCGAGCCCGCGTGTACAAGAGAAAGAGAGAGAGAGAGAGAGAGGGTGCAAGAGAGCGGCAATAAATTATGCGCCGACGGGGATAAATAAATTTAATGCGACTATCTAGCGCGAAACGCCCTTTTGTCGTGAGAGAGTGCGAAAGGGGTGGGATTTAATTAGTCGCTGACGCCAGAGATTTTCAGATCTTTGTTTTCAGTGATTTTATTTTTAATTATTATGAGAACGTTTTTATTTATTTATGTATGGTTTACGGATATTGTTGTTGAAAAAAGTATATAACTTTGGTTATAAGAGAATGGAAAATGATGGAAAAAACTTATCAATGCGGTAAATATAGATTATTGAATATTTTCTGATTGATTGTTGATTATTTTTACAATATTATCAAACGCTTTAAAATACTGTTATTAGATAGTGCTAATAATATACCGTGCAAAAATACTCTGTTGCACTAATGACGCATTATCCCCGTTTATTAAATGAAATTCTCCTTAAGCTCAACCCAAAATAAAATATCAGCCCCAATCATCGCGTTACCGATTACCTATATACACATACAATCCCACTCAATCAACGAGAGCTATTCGTTACCGATTCTTTGTCATCAGCGATTCGCTTGTACATTCTAATCGCTTTTCAAGCGTATAGAGACAGAAACCGAAGCACGCGATCATCAGCCCTTTCCGTTCGATCGCAACCGCGACGGATGATCAATAATTGAAACAGTTCGGAAATCTAATTTGCATGACGCGCTCGTACAGGCCGCTATTTCGGCATTCCTTAAACCGGCGAAACTAATTATATACGATCTGATCAATGCTGCGCGCGTGCAGTGTACTCGAACAAAACTGAAATCCGATTTTCGTTAATCTGTGGAGAGGCGGATATGGCCTGCGCATGATGGATAATGAGTTACAGCCGTGTATAGGTATTATATGACTTTGTTGGAAACTTGCTGATTTTGGCGGGATTGACCTGAGAAGTGAATTTTTAATTAGGCTAAGTGCGATGGACGCTCGGGAATTGAGAGTTGGAGCGGGTTGGTATAATTATTATGGACATTGCGCAAGTGTCCAAACAAGTGGCCAAATCTTGAGCGCGAGTTGGTCAGATCGATCGCAAGTTTTACAATAATTTTGCTTCTAGTGTTTTATACTGTTGAGGAAATGAACATGTAAAATAATTTATTCTCAATTGTTGTTTTTCTGTACTTAGCTCTTTGCTACAAATATATAGGTAGTAATGTTCACTATA
Organism: Torymus flavipes; assembly: GCA_030522905.1. NCBI lineage: Eukaryota > Metazoa > Arthropoda > Insecta > Hymenoptera > Torymidae > Torymus > Torymus flavipes. The sequence continues at coordinate 36,464 of JAPYZO010000079.1, read as the reverse complement.
ATCTTTCACAGACTTTTTATCTATGAGTTATACTCAGCACCATCAAGTGTATAATAAAAACACATAAAAATTATTACAATTACATGTAGAATATGTAAAAATTGTGCTTACAGAAATACAAGCTAGGTTGAAGAAAGAAAATCGAGGGCAAACAAAAGTATATTTTACAACAACTTTTCCAATGATATGACCAACCTGTCTGTAATAGCGTTAGGAAGAAAATGTACATTGTAATATAGCACTTCTGAGGACCGGCTATTTTTTGATAAATTACTATAAAATTTAAAAAACATTTCAATTACGCACCGAAATACAGCTTTAAATGTAAATGTCATTCAGTTCAAACGCGAAGTTTGTGTCGCGCTCCATTTGTTTCCAATGTAAACGTGGCATTCAACGTGATAAGCATCAAGCAAATCGATTTAATTTACTACAGTTATGCATGAAAAAAGTGTCTTTATTACGCGCTCGTATGCAGTTTTGCTACATAAAACGGATAACACTTTAAATCGACTTAAATCAGATTATAACGAATGGAAACGATGTCATCAATAATTTTTGTTTTAATTTAAATTGCTCCCCGATGAAAAAGTATACAACACGCATCGAAAAGAGAAATACGTTTCGACATTTTTATATACCATTTACAATCCAAAAGAAATATATAGGTTGAGTGCAGCTACGAAAGCCCTTTTAAAATAACGTAAATTATAAATCGAGCTTTTTATTTCCGTAACGTGAATAATTTTATTCTTCGAATTTGAAAAATTAACAGGCTTTTTTAATTGATACTAAAGAACACTTGCTCTAAAAATAATTTTAAAAGTATTCATGAGAATGTTTAAACTAAACCCGTTTACATAAATCATTCGATTTCTTCACTTAACAACAAATAAATCCCGATACCAATACTCAATTCACTTAAAAATTAAAACAATCATCATCGAAAGCTATTATTCCTTCAATTTTTTTTTTTCCTACAAAAAATCCACTCCAATCCACCTTAAGCGTTTCGTTTATACCGCGCGCACACGGATGCTCGCGCATACGAGCAATCCTCGAAAATTTGATTTCACTCCCGCGCCCCGAGCACTTTTTCCTCGATCTCTTCCTCCCACCCTCCATCGTCCAGCCAATTTCCAAAGCAACAAACTCTCAACGTCCAGCCTTCCTCCTAACTCTCCCGACGAAAATCCAATTCCCGGGGAGAAAAGCGAGTATAGAGTTGCCAAACTTCTTCGGCCCCCGAAGAAATTCTACATGTATAACCTATAGTATAGGTACCTCCTGCAGCCCCTGCGTCCGTCGCCTCGTTTGTTCTTCGCGCAAACATCGTCGACGAGGTTTTTGCATACATATATATAGCCGAGCTAGCAGCAGCAGCAGCCCTTTGTTCGCAACTTGGGAGCGAAAGTTATAGGCGCAGTGCTCTCTCTCTCTCCTAACTTCGCGTCGTCGCGCTTTTGCGTAGCTATGCACATGCACACACACGAGGGAGGGAGAAAGAGGTAATTGTTGCGCGCGTTCTTGCACGATCGATCGATTTTCGTCGCGTCGTCGCGTCGATGATTTATTCATGTATAATATGTAGCGCGGAAGTTTTCGCGCGACACGAAGCGCGCAAAGTTTTTTTTTGGGTCACTTCGCGGTGGAGGTGCGTATGGGGTAGTAGGGGGAAATGGAATGGATAATTAAAGGGGAAAGGGGGGATGCCGCGTTGCGCGCGAGATGTGTCAATATGCCGAGGAGGGTATCGGGTCGGTGTTTTTGATATTCATGAACTCATTTGTAATCGAGTGTTTTTTTTATGTATGTGAAGGCCGGTTCAATTAACTTTCTCTTTAATTTGGGATGGATGTGTATTGTTTTTCTATGCGTTGGGGATATTATCGCTGTTGCAATATTTCAATAAATGTTATGTTAAATTGGGCAAATGTGCAACGGTGAGGAAAATGTCAACTTTTGTATAAATATAATAAATTGGAATATGTCAAGTTTTGATAGAAGCTTGCTATATTACCTTTAGTCATATTTTCCAACGTGTTTTAATAATTATAATAAAGCGTTTATTTATTTTGCATAAAAGATCAATTTGTATTATTAAATATAATTATCGTATAATTAACTTTGATTTGAAAGAAACTTATTTACGTATTTCAATATTTGGTTAAGAAATATAAATAGAAATAGAAATTCGTGATGGTAGTTGCATTTAGTAGCTGCACAAGTACTAAGAAGTACTTCTGCATTTGGTTCTATTGAAAGACCGTTGAAGTAGGTATCCACATAAACTCTTATTTTAAATGCTCATTCAGCTGCACCGTCTATAGAAAGAGTATATAAATTGCTTCTTATAATATTCGTAAATGTGTGGTTCACGAGACATTTTAATTTAAAAACAAAAGTGGACTTAAGAAGTTTTTTATAAAAGCTTACAAAACGAAATCATAAACTTTATTGTTATGTACTATCGCAATTTTTAGATTAAATTTATTAATATTGCTAACTATGACCATCTTAAACATTTTTGTATAAAAAAGAATGTTTAAAACAATACATACCAATAAGTAAACTTTAATTCTATACTTTGGTTGAACTATTTTTCATTGTAAAAATAAAACGTAAAAAATATCTATAATAAACCTTTTATAAAAATAGTAGTTACATATTTCTTTCATTATTAACATCTTATAACCGTCGCACATATTACTTTTAACTTGGATTTCTACTTTAACCTTTCTTTTCTTTTACCTTCCAATTTTGATATAATTTACTTAACTAATATTAGCCTTTTGAACACTTTTTATTCCCTTTTGTTCTTCATCCCAGTTCTTTTTCTTTTTATTCATAAAAAGTTATTGAAAAAAATGTTATTTTTAGAGATAATAAATTATATTAAACTATAGTATTTTGACTATTAAAAGCGTTAAAATATAATTTAAAATTAAGAAAATGTTTTACAAAATTAGATCAACGTTTTTATTATAGGTGGCCCCGATTTTTTACCACGGACTTTTAAAAAATTACATGTCGCCCTAATTAAGTCTGATCAATCCATTTAATTGAAGTTTCCAATACAGTTAAATCAATTAGATGAAGAAACGCTATTGTTACGTATGAGAGTACGATGGAACGAATTCAATGAATAAGTCGCGTGAATCGTCCGTGATGCTTGCTCGAATGCATCGCGCGCCTCTCATTCTTATCGGCATGTTAACTCGTCAGGGCTCGCATATTGCGAAAAAAAGCTTTTCCCCTAAAAAAAAAAATTTTAATTTAGTATTTTAAGGCCAATTGAATAAAACTATGAACGTTATTGAACATATATACGCGAACTTCATTTTGCACCCGAAAATTCCCTATACCTAAATTAATCAAAAAGACGCGCGACCTGCACATACTCATCAATTACCCAGCTCAGCGGAACTCTAAAATTCGCAGGCTCATGTATCCTCCTATTGATCACAAACCACGCCACTGCTCTTCTTCTTCTCCTCCGGCTCACTTTTAATTACAGAGCTTTCCCTCGAAGGCTCCGCGCGAGTCCACATATGTACGTCACCCGCACACTTGGCCACTATACTCGCGACCTCGTCCCTTTTGCCGGCCGTGCGCGCGCTCCATTTGCGCTCTTACTTAATTAGCGGCGGTCACCTCGACGAGGAAATTTTCACCATGAGGCGTGAGCTTTCGATAATGAGCATGGGGAGAATTATTGTTGCAGGGGTTGTTGGTGTTTTTTTGGTATATGGGGTGGAAGTAATTTCTTATTGGGGTGGAGATGGCGGGCGTTGTGATGAAGTGAATATGTTATTTTTTCATGTAAATCGTTGTAAAAATATGATTTTAAAAGTAAAAATAAACTTTAATATTTTATTTTGAAAGGTGTAGCTCGTTTGAAGGTATTTTAGGGCATACTATTTTTTTAGAGCTACTTGTATGACGGAAGTAATGTTTTTTTTTCTAGGAAACTAATATTCGTTTTTCTTTAACCTTTTCGCGGAAATTTTCAGAAATTCTTTCGACCGCGCATCAAGTAAATAACTACATTAACGCTTTTACGGCAATGGAAAGCTTTACCTACTTAAACCTTAACTTCGATCATTTTCGAAATTTCACGCGTGAAACTTGGAAATATCACTTCATTTTCAATACGTCCATTTAGAAATTTTATAACTCTTTTTTATTGATTGCGAAATTGAAAAAAAAAATGACTTTTGAATTTGTATTTTCAAATAATGAGTCTAACAGATAATAAACGTGTAATATTATAGTAGAAAAAGTCCAAATCAAGAAATGTAAAATTAAAAAAATAGATTTTGCATATTAAATAAAAATTACAGAATTTGCACGTAAACGTATAATGCGAATATTGCGATTGTCTCATTACCTATACACAGTTACGTTCAAGTCATGTGACGCATATAAACTGTACGTGTTTCAGATTGCAACGTTCCAAATGATAAATTATTTTGATTTATTTTGAACATCTATTAGAACAATATACTACAACGATTAATTAATGATTAAATTAATCTTAATAATTATTTCCTTTAATTGAAAAAATTTAATGACTAAACATACGTTTCATACCGAAAGTACATAATTAGGTTTAGGTTCGCGATTGAAAACTTTACCCATCTACTCAAATTTCAAATTTTAAGTGTTATAATTTTTGCACTTTCTTTGAAACAAATAAATTATCGAAATAAATACAAATTTGAATAAATAAAAAAATTCATTATTAAAAAATATTCATTATAACATAAATAATATTGTATTATTTCAAATGCGGAGGCGTACATAACAGAACATTGGAAAAACCCCAACGAAATTCGGAAAATTAGTTGTAAATCATTACGTAACACCTATAGTCCATATCCTCGCATATCTCCCAATCCTTGGGCCGTTGAAAATTTCTTCGCACCACCAACACACAGGAAACTCGCAACACATGCACACCACATACCTATACCTATACCCACACAAACTGAAAAAGATTCCCGCTCGCGCGGCGCCGTGCACTTACACTTACACCTAGCTTAACCCAACCGCCGATTTCGTGGAACGTGGGGGAGGAAACGGTCCCTGCGGTTCGAAATCCACCAATCGGCTCGCTTACGCGGCCCCACCGCGCACGCGCGCGAAGCGACATTCCAATCGTGCCACCCTATGGTGCGTGCGCGCGGCCGAAGCCGAAGCTCACGCTGAGGAGCCGTGTTCGAACGTCGCGATCCTCTCTCTCTCTCTCTCTTTCTCACTATAGGGAAGTGAGATAGGTATCATCGTCTTGCGCGGGCGATTTTCCGCAGCGCGTGTGGGTGTGTGGTGTATATGCGCGGTGTGTCAAGCAAGCGACAGCAGGCGGTAAGAAAAAGAGGAAGAAAGAGGCTGTGGCTGGACCTTCCACTCGGTACATATGCAGAGCTGGTGCGAGGCCAGTCGCGCGCCTCGACCGATGACAGAATGAATAGCTTCAATGAGCTGTCGTTTATGTCGTACAAGGAGCTCCAGGCACTCGCAGCTAAGCATCGTGTACCCGGCAACATCAAGGTAACTTTTTTACTCTTCTCCAATTTTGACGCATTGTTCAGGTTCTACCTGTTGTCGCGTTAGGTTTCGCGAGGTTTCTATTGCTATAACCGGCTGAGAAATGGAAGCGCGAGCGCGAGCGCACGTATATATAAGTATAACGTGTACCTGACGATGTCCCGCATAATTGCGCGTACGCGCGCTAGGTGTGTAAATTGGCAACGTCGCGCGCGCTGTCGCGATGATTGTTGAAAAATGAAAAATGGACATTGTTTCCTCGCGCCTGAAATTAAATTCGGGATTCGCGCTCGGCTCGCGTATTATTCGGATGTCGTTGTTGCTTCTGGTACGATCGATTAGTGGATTCATTGATGATAGAAGCAAAATTGGTACATTTCAGTCTTAGTTCATTTGATAAAGATAAAAATTTGTGAACATTTAATGAGTCTCATTTCATTAAATTATTCTCTTTCATTGATCATAATTCTAAACCTTGATATTAGCAAATTGTATGCGTAAGACAAGTGTAGAAGCAAGTGTAAGTTAGTGTTCTTTACTTGTGAATTGGAATTTCTACAAAGATCTATTATCATTGCATAATAAATAATAGTTATACTTGTTATAAATATTAATATTAATGTATTTAATATTAATATTAATATTATTACTTAAAATAAATAATATTCATAATATTTCTTCTTACAGAAAGATGTGTTGCTGAAAATTCTACAAGCCATCAAGTGTGGTAACCATTTGGAAGTAACTAAACTGCTGACAGATCTCAAGAAAACTCGTAAAAAGAGGACCAAACGTCTAAAAATTGTGAAAACAGAGGAGGACGTTTCATTGCAAATGGCTCTGAACAGCGATTCTCCTGGTTTATCTACGCAAAATGATAGTTACTTATTTCCAAGTCAGCAACAACAGTACCCATTTCAATGGGTAAGATTTTTTTTTTTAATATATTTTAGTTTTACTGTTTTAAAAATTTTAAACTTTTCAATTGATATTCGTAGTAATTTTTATTTCACAAATAATTTTAAATTTGTTTTATAATAGGTTTCATGTTTAATAAAATAAATAAAAAAAAAATCATTGTATTATACATTAGAAAAAAGTCATCTTATTAATAGTAGATTAGATTATATTTTAATAAAAAAAAAAAAAAAAAAAAATGGATTCAATCTATGTATAGCTTTGTACTTCACAGGTAGGAGCAGAAGAGGAGGTTGGTACAAGTAGATATGAAGACATCAGGTGTAATCTAAACTACAATGATCTCAGGCAATTTGTGTTATATACAAGTCAAGGTGTATATGGTAATTGTGATACCAATAATAATTCCACACTGCTTGACGAAATAATGGATCTGAGAACAGAAAACACAGTATCTAATTGTCGGTCTACCTTGGATGCCATTCATATGAATGCAACCATTCAGCAGCAGCAGCAGCAAATTGTGCAAACAACAGAAGAAAGTGATAGCACAAAAATGTCTCTTCTATTGAAAAAAATGTTGCAAGCTCCTGTAGGTGCCAATTTAGGTGAAATTGCTAGCCCAGTTTCAAGTATGTATTTATTGTTAACTGTATAAAACAAATTCTAAGAGACAAATTTTTTAATTATAACTAAATATTAATGTAGATATATAGAAAAATTTCTAAAAAGCTAACTGGAGTCAGGAAAAGCAGTTTTTTAAACTTAATTTATGACGTCATTTAATTTAAGCTATCAAAATCCAATAAATTTTATAATAATCATTATTTTTTAACAATTTAAAATTTTCATAGTATTGCTATTTAATTAGTCAATTACTTTAAAAAAATTAATTTTTAATTAATCGATTGTAGCGTGGGTTGTAGATCCGTACCGAATAAGAGAACAATCGCCCGATAATTCCGAAACGATGACTGCAAAATCCGATATAAACGAGAACGACGAAATCTGGCAGGACAGTGTGACAGGAGTGCAGACGGGCCTACCTTGTGTCTTCGAGAGTGAAACAAGCTTCAACGATAATCCGTGTTATCGACGCACAGACAGCAACGCGTACTACAGATCGATTGACAATGGCATCGAGGTGAATTCACTAGTGCGTTTTTAAAATTTTTATCAAACTCGAAAGAATAGTAAAATTTAAAATGTCAGAGTTTTTAATTATTCAGGACAGTTTAATTTAATTTAAAAGTATGAACTTACACAAATTGGAGTTTACAAGTTTCAAGTTAAAAAAAAAATTTTTTCGTTTAAAATAAATGTATGTTTTCATAAACAAAATTTATTTTTATATTTCCGTTTTTTAGGAAAATTATTGTCTTAAGTTTTTACCTATAAAGTTTCGTAAAAATAATTAATAAAGATATTTTGTAGTCTTACGATCAGCCGTACCAGTTCCCATTTTCGCCGCAAGCTGATGCGCAAGAAAATTGCAGGACCTGGCTAGCCTCTAACAACCTCGACGTAGCTAGTTCCACGGATTACGGAGTAATCCCAGCCTCGAAACTGGTGCCCATAACTTCGTTTGAGTACCAGAGCCCCGAAAGTTTGGACATAATGAACCCAAGCCCTGGAGGCTCGGCTAATATCATTCAATCCAACACTCAGTACGGCGTAAACACGGATCAACTCTATACGGTGAAGATCTTACTTTGATTTTCATTACTAATTAAAATAATTTAATGAAGAACTGAATAGAAAAATTCAACGCTTAACAAATTTTTTGTCAGGATTTGCGTCTTTTTTTAAACTGCTTTCATTGTTGCCATCTAAATAATTATATCAATCTTGTAATTATAAAAAAAAATGTTATTCAAGTTTTTTCTAATAATGTAATTAATGAAGGCTATTTTTTAAATTCAAAGTCGTAATAATTATTAATATCGAATTTATTATTTATATTGACACTAAGAATGGTAATTAAAATTATTAAAAAAGAAACAAAATCAAATAATATGCAGAAAATAACTTTATTTAAAGGCAAAGCAATAAAAATAGTGTATTATTATATTATTTTTCAAAATGTTTCTAAGTAATGCACGTGCATGTATCGATAAATTATGTTAAATTAATAAAAAGATCTCATTTTAAATGCAAAGTAAATTTCAAATAATGAAATCTAAATAAGATAAATAAGTAGATCAACTCTGGGTATGATCAGACACATTCAGGTGGCCGAATAACAGATAGATATTTAAATCAAATTATTCTGATAAGAAACATTTTACGTAATAGGCGCGATTTGCCTGATTCGTTTTGTTTTGTTTGAATTCACCTTTTCTTTCCAAATACTCATAAATTTATATTATTTTTTAAAACAATTAATAAAAATGTTAAAACTTGAATTTGTATGCTAAAATGTTATACTATAATTGTTAAATGCAGAATCAAAACTCCATATTACCGGACCTAAACTTTGACACACCGCGCTTTTACCAATCTACGACGGAGTATATACGACCACAAGAATCACAGGACTACTACAGACCGATAAACACGGCCACGCCCTCTTTCTCCCAAGATTTCTATGACTCGCAACCTCCACCACCACTGCCACCACCTCCACAGCAGCAGCAACAGCCTCAGCAACAGTCGTGCGATCAATCGCACTGCGGCGATTACGCGCAGCAGTTGGCCATTACTCCGATATATCACATCGAGCTCGACAGTTCTAATGCCATCGTGCCGTTCGACGTGGGATATTATCAGGAGCAGCAGCCACCACCGCCGCCTCTGCCGCCTCTGCCGCCAAGTGTGGCGCCCAATCAGCCAGCGGCGCTGTTGCCCGCCGATCCGCTGCAACAGGTGCAGGATCAGCACTACGAAAGTTACGCGTCGCCCACCACCGCTCCGGCACCCGTAACCTCACTGAATAATCCGCCACCCCCGTACGGTGAGTCTGGCTGTCACGTGTCAACTTAGGTATTTGTTATATAGGCGGATTGAACATCACATGGATTTAAGCCTTTTTTATATTGATTTTGTGGATCTATGGAATTTGATTTTATTCAGTCAATATTTCATTATTCTAGAGAGATAAAATCATTCGGGTATAGAACTACTTTTACTATTGTAATAATGTCAGATATTGTAACATTCTTAACTGTTTATAGGTCACAAAATGTATAACTAGACGTTTTAAAAAGAGATTCAATATCTAAAGTTGTCAAAATCTGATGTCTATTTTATTGTTCGGTGCTAAAGGTCCTTACCAATGTATTTATCAAAATTTTGAAATGTTTTTATATTACTTTTAGGCTTTTAGGATAGAAAATTTAAAAAATAATATGGTAGTAAAAATAATAGTTTAAACAACTTTGGTTTTATACAAGCAGTCTCGGATATTTGAGGTCCAGTTCTTTAAATAATGAAAGACGTATAAAAATAACTCTGATTCTAGAAAAATAATTCAAAATAAAAACTTTTTTTACTGTTATTTTACAGGTGCAGGAGTACTGGATCAATATTGGCCACATTGGTCCTATGCCGATCGAAATACTGTCGCCAGTCGAACTGGCGGTCGGTCCTTAGAAAATGTGCTCAACTTGTGTACATCAAACTACGTGGACTATGCGAAACTTAACGGTACTTGCTGTGTGTTCAGCAATAAGACGCCCGTGATGACTCTTCGTAAAGGTTTCAATTCTGTGCCTGCGAACTATGAGACGCGAACCAGCGCTGGATTCAATGACACCGAGTTCCGACACCATAATTTCAACTCGAACGGGTTGTTGTACAACGATTCTTTACGCGTAGACGTGCCAACGAGTTTTACACCGCCGCTATCTACGAGCTTATGTGTAAACTCTTCATGGGAACAACAGACAGAAACTATTATTTAGGAAAATACGTGCGTTATAAATTTTCTAGTTAAAACGAAAATTCATATTTTCCGTTTAAAATTATAAAATTACTTTTACATGATTATCTGTGTAAATGATTTCTCGAAAATAATTTATTAAATCATATATATCTAATTCAGTTATTTGTTCACTACTTAAAAAATATATTTATTATTGTGTATTGCGATTAAAAATTCATTCATAATTAGATAAACATGTAAAAGATCAATTTTAAAAGTAAACAAATCATAAATGACTAGGCGTCAACGTAATGCTTTACCGTGTTAAGGTAAAACGAAATTTTCATTTTGACAGCATTACATTCTCATCACTTTCGATTTGATGATGTTAATGGTTCATGTTGTATATTTTCGAATTATGGGGTTCCTATATAGTCTTTAAACTGAACTGATATGTAACAATTAAATGTTGATTGGGCGTGATGAAAATGAATTTTGAGATTTATTGTATGTCATTACAATTAATAATCGGTTTCTTTTAAAAAAAGTACCGTCGAAGTCAGAAGTCAAAGTTACTAAATGGAAACAAATTTCAAGATTATAACATAACTGTAATCTTTCAAACTTTATTTTTTGTATTCCCCATCATATGTCTAAATTAAAGGCTGCCTGAAAACAACTAATAACGTTTTGAAACGGTAAGTTAAAAAGCATATGTGAAAAAGTGAAAAAGTATGTAACTAACTAAATATTTAATACTAATTTCACTATCCTAAATGTGAATAACAGTATTATGAAGTTTTGTAATTGTTACCATTATGCAACATTTAAGTTACATAAATATAAATGAAAATAAAGCTGAAGGAGAACCGGTAATTTGAACTCTTTAAAGTTATAGTAGATTATCGGTAAATATGGTTAATCATAATTAAGTCATAATACTGCTTATTTACATAATGTTTTAAGAAAATCACGAATCTTTCAAAACACTACAGTATTGATCTAGAAGTGATGATAATGTACCTGTCTGTACATATGTGTCCCAAAATAAGATAATGTCACTGTAATATATAAATTTCTTATACAAAGTTTGTTTTAAGTAAAAAGTCTTCTACAATGGAAGTCTTCCCTACTTATAAGATATCAAACTTAGCGCCTAATGGAGATTACTGAAAAGAAAGCTATATTTTGAATTAAATATAAAAGAAAGTATAAAAAGAGTTCCTATAAATTAAAAAAAGATTTAAAAAAATGCATTTGTGGAACAAATACGTGCCTTTGAAGTACAATTACGCATAAAATACCACGTGGATTTCTGTATAGGCACGTGTATCTTTAAAAATGACGAATTGTATAAAATTAGTCGTTGCGTACCATTACTCTTCCTAAACATCTTGCATTATATTTCTAACATCACAAGTAACTGAACTGTAATTACGTTATTACAAATATCGAGTTTCCTCGAGTTCTTTTAAGCTCAATAAATTTATTTTTACTTTTGTATTTAATATTTATTTCTAATTTATCCTGTGTATATCGTCTCAATAAACTGAACCACTCAGTTTTCCAAACACCTGTCATTGTTTATTTACGCAACTATATTCTCTTCTTGCTTATCTTAGAGTCTACCTACTACACCAATACAAACTTTCTACAAATAGTAAGAAGAAAAAAGGAAAAGAAAGAAATCTTACCTGGAACCTGTTCGGGCTGGAACTGCTGTTTGATGTAGTTAAAGACTCGTAGTGCCATCGACTCCCTGCGCTTGTGCCTGTAGATGATCTCGCTGTCGGGCGTGCTGGAACCTCGTTCTCGCGCTCGCCCCGTCACGTGCACGCTGTACATCGTCGATGGCGACAGCTGCTATAGCTGCAGATATACATTGCGCGTTCGATTTCTCAGGTGTGCAACTTTTTGTCATTTCATGGAGTCTGTGATTTATACCCAAAGAAAGTAGGTTCCATCCGACACGGGGGGATCGTAAGTTTATTACTGGGACTGATAGATGCTAGGGAATAGGCTGAATTAGTACTTCTTGTAATGGGATTTTGGTGTCGATGATCTTTTCTCAAATCGATTGCTTATTTCGAGATGCAAATTTTAATTTTTTATTAATGTCTATATAGATATTATTTTATAATAAATTTCTTACGTAATTAGAAATTTTACGGAAAGTAGTGAATCAAAAAGTTAATTTAATGCATAAATACGAAATGAAAGTACGCGATAGGTTAAAACGATACAATGTGCTAAGCGCCCATCTTTTAACTGTAATTCAGACGAGTTTAATTTACCTTTACAGAATATCGTTTAAGACCAGTTAATTAAACATGAACGCTTTTGTTCTAAATTTTAAATATCTACCTGTCTGGTGTCAATGCGTCTGCCCTAAGATAAAATTAATTTGAAATAAATAATTTTAGTCCAAAAATAGGCTACTTACATAATTTATATTTACTTTTTTATTCTTTTACCTTGTGAACAAAAACAAAAACTCTGTATTTGCTTATCGACTGTAAAGCACTAACAAATATATAACATCATTTTAATAAAGCAAAATTTGCGAAACTTTGTTATAGTTTGAAAATTTCTTAGTTAAATTATACTCTTTTAAGTAAATTTTAAGCGTATTGTAACTGAAGATGTAATTCAGAAAATGTAGAAAATAAATAATTCCAATGTCAACTGCAGTGCAGCTCGTTATTTTCACACACGATTTACTTAAGCGTGGCTACAGTGCACGAATTAATTAGAAATATTTTAACGCTTTTTTCATATTTTCTTGAAAATTATTAATTCAGAAATAATTTTTTATATTTGTTATGTCATACTTTAAGTGAAATATTAGTTTCTTTATTGTCTTAAAGAAAACTCAAATAAAACATGGAAACTTTGTAGAGGCAATGTTTCGGAAACTTGCAGTTTTCGAAGATACATAACTCATTCATGTTTAATTGACTAAAGTCTAAAAATATATTTCCAAGAGGTAATTTAAACTGCTCCAAATTAAAGCTCCTGGGCTATATATACTTAAGTTAGTTCATCCCCTGCGGCAATGTATATTAGAAATTTTCATTCCTATTAAATTATTCGAAGCAAGGAATGTGTGAAACGTATAAGAACGTTTTTTTGGAGTGGAATTGCGCATGTGAAAATTAAATGAGTTCGTTTTATTCACGCGTGCCTGTTTTTATTTTGCAGTATAAGAGAGATTTTATAATTAATCGATCTATTTTATTTTAACAATATTAAAATTATTGTAAAAATATAAGACCTTTTTTTATTGTCTCAAAATTAATAAAAATTTATTTTAATTGTTTCTTACGTAAAGAAAAACAAATTTCACGGTATCTATATCGTATATCGTATGAAGAAAAGCATTACTATATGGACGACATTTTATCCGCAGGGAACCTACAAAAAGCGACTTAATTTACATAAAGAACGTGATTGCGGGGTTAAGCTTGTGAGATAACTGAACAACATAAAATCCCTGAAAAGAATATTTTTTCAAAACTAAGTATACCAGTTTCAAAAAAATCATTTTATGTCCCATTGTAGATAAAATTTGATGGTTATCATTCTCATTTTAGTAATTTTACATGACTATATACAACCAAAGTTCAATTATTAAAATAATTCTTTAAATTGAAGATTTGGATTCATCTTATTTAAAAGCAATTAACATTTTCGAAGTGAATTTATAAATTGCTATAATACAAAAAATGTTTGCAAATGAAAATAATTTCCTCTGCATCAACAAATCCGTTAAGACTTAAGGCTCTACCAATTAATATTTATGTAAATGTTTAATAACCATGTAAACTCGTGTATCACGCGCGAAATACGCGCAATCTCTACCACTCATAAAAGAACACAAACCCGAAGTGTACTCCAGAAAAAAGACATTTTTCACATTGTTGATCAATCGACTCCGCCTACTCGCTTTGACTTAGCGCGATTTCCCTTTATAAATAGCCGCGTGTAACGCATCACAGCATATAAAACAGCAAAGGTCGTTCAATTAAAACCAGCACGCGTAATAAGAAATTGAATAACAAAGCAGAAAAACCGCTGTATACTCATCCACGCGTATAACATACACGCACGAACAACAAACAACAGCAAAAATCCGCCGAGAATTTATTTCTATGCTCGTCAAAAATTCACGCGTCGCAAAACAATTTAAAAATGCAAAAACTGCCGTACCTATATACAACACACGCGCAGCGCAGAAAAAAGCCGCTCGCGCGTGCGGTCGTCGGCTGACACAACCCCCTTTGCGTATATAAAAGAGCGCTCGTAGGTATATAGCACGCACACCGCATCGCCGGTATCTCGCGCGCGCATTCAAAATTCAACGCACCCCATGCGCCGCGTCCTCCCCTAAATTACGCCAAAAAGAAAGAAAGAAGAATAATAGAAAAACCCAGGGAACGGGAAAATTCAGCACTTCAAGTGGCACCTACGGCTATAGCCCTTAACGAACTTCTGCCGAAAGGGAGCACAACAAAACTACGTCGGGCAAACTTACCTGCGGGCAAACTGCGTCGTCGTTTGGAGAAATGGTGCGTAAGATCGCACCGAAGTTGTTCCTTCCACGTGGAAGACGACGAAGGTGGACGGACGCGAGGAAGAAGCAGCGAACCGCAGCCGACGGCCGTCCGCACGAAACTCGGCCAGCGAGAACTCTGCGTAGCGAAAAAGATACCTACACACCGCACACGGCGGTGGCGGCGGCAGAGTCGGCGGGGGAGAGAAAAAAGCGAGAGAGAGAGAGAGAGAGAGAGAGAAACAAGAGAGCGAGAGCGCTATGCAGATATCTATGTACTGTACTATACTACTAAGCTATACACCTACGCCGCACTCGCGCTGCCCTTTGTCTTTCTCTTTCTCAACTCGCTCTCTCGCTCGCGTGCATCTTTAATGAGGTCCTTCACTGGGCACCTAATTATTTCACCGCGGGCGAGTGCGCGCTGCTTTTTTTTATGTTGTCTGCCTATCTCTCTTTGTGTATGCATGTATGTATGTCGCTCTTGAGAGGGAGGGGCTTGTGATGATGCACAGCTTTTGTTGATGCACCTGACGGTGCGTATATAGGTGTGTGAGTGTGTGTGTGTGTGTGTGTGTGTGTGTGTGTGTGTGTGTGTGTGTGTGTATGCGGATGCGGCGAGAGTAAGATCACTGGGTGGTAGGGAGAATTGGAGACGCGAGGAAATTTAAATGTATGCTAATTGCGAAGACGCCGGGACTTAATTTGGGATGAAGGCGCGCGAGGAAGAAAGGAGGTGATGATTTTATTCGTGAAAGTTGCGACTTGTGCGCGCGATGCGGAGTTGTATAATGTAGGAATGAGCAATTCTAGGAAACATATCAAACAACTGGGAATAAAAATTTTAAAAATTGTTGAAGGGCACACCTACCAGACCAAGTTTTATGGTCTTTTTGACCATTTTTAAAAATCGGGAACATACAATTGAGTGGCAAGCTTTTTTGCTGACAAGATTTCGAAAAAGTGCTTAAAAATGGACCCTCAAATATAAATCATCTGATCAGGGAGAGTTGCACATATATATTTAAAAAAAGAATAGAAAATAAAACTAGAGAATGCGAGCTTTTATTTGTGTGTGTGAAAATACTGTGAAAATGCAAAAAAGAGCGGGTTTTTGCTATTTACCCATGTATTAAAAACTAATGTTTCGGCTAGCGGGTGCAAAAATGCCGCATCGAGCATTCGTGCGTAAAAGTTAGCGTAGTGGGCGCAAAAGTACCGGAGCAAAAATCCACCTTTTTACCCGATACGACAATACTAGCATACTTGAAAAACGTAAATTTGTGCACGCAGAAAGTAAAATTTTTTTCATCTTATGAAGAACTTTCAAATAATAAAATAAAGTTAAGATACAGATAAAAAGATAATAAGTAGATAATTAGATCATTATTATGATTTCAATGTCTTCAACGAGATGAATCGTTTTTTCATTTTTTGCTTGAATAGGCCTTTGGTTACAGTTCGTTTGCAGTATACTCGTCTTCGAATCGGAAAATACGTATTCGCCTTCGGCTCGTAACTGCAAACTCCACACTCGGTCTAAAAAAGCTCACTTTACGCTCTTGGTACACATCATACTATTTTAGCAGAAACTTAAAAAATTTTCTGCATGTGAAACATCAAATATAAATTTAACTTTAGAAAAGCTAATATTGGTTGTAGAATTTAAGTTTGGCTTATGAATAAAACTTTCTTCTTTCTTTCTTCCTTTGTATAGTACTTTTATTAAGTATTACACTTTGGGAAGAGTATTGTATGATATTAAAACATAAAGATTCAATCCTTGCCAATCATTAACAAATACGGATTATATAAAATAGTTTGGATGATTTTATTTTCAATTTATTTTCAAGTTATGAAAGCTAAATCACATTTGAAGTTTAAATTTCGCGCCTTTTCAACACCATCATTGCGGCCATTTCACTATATTCTGTGAATTCTGTCCTAGCCCTCCTAGCTCTCTTGACGAATAGGTTCTTTATAACCTCCAATGTTATCGCACGTTTGTTTATTGATGTTATTGCAATAATAATTAATATTTTATAAAATAACAAATAAATATAACTAATAATGTTGTAATATTGCATTTTATCTGCTATTTATTAGGGTTAACGTAAGTTATAAAAGTATCACTAGAAATGAATTTATTTCTGACATAAGTTTAATAATAATATTTTTTCAGCATTATTAAGAATACAACAAAATGCAAGCAGCAAAATTAATTGGTAGCAGTCCACTTATAACAAATTACGCCTATTCTTGCAACTTTTTCAATCCCAATTCTGTATATGCCCAAAGCATTCGGTTTCGTAAACCCATTTGGCTGCCAACAGCAAAGTCAAAAGTTTTTCGTGTACCAAAAAGGCCTGTAATACCAAAAGATGAGGCAGAAGAAATTAAAAGACTTTACAACAATTACAGAACCTATTATCGTTCCGTTGTGTAAGTAATAATAAACTTATTATTCTATCATTAGCTAAAAACTTGATAACTTTGTTAATGTATGAAGCTTTAAGAAATGTTTTATTTGTAAATGAAACTTTGAAAACAATTTGTTTCATAATATTTATCTAAAATTATAAAAATATTAAAACAATTTTACTTTAAATTTCAGAAATTACTTGAAAGAAGTAAATAAACAGAACGAAATCCAACTTGATCAAGAACATATGATGAAAATAGAGGAGGATGATTATAACAGGTGCTATCAAATTAATGAAGAATGGAATAAAAACGTTGCAGCGGAGCGAGTTATTCGTTTAGAACAGCAGAGAGAGAATAAACGATTACAAATTTTATCAAATATTCAAACCAAAAAGGAAAGAGATGAAAAAATTATACAGGAAGTGGAGGAGAAGGTTAGAGCAGCAAAATTATTAGTACCAACATTAATAACAAGGAAAAACATAGATCAGGCAATAGAGGATGCATTGGCGGAAACTGTTGATTACAACAAAGCTTTAAACCCTGATGGTAGTTGGTATACAGATACTACAGGATTATTTCCTGTGAAAACAGAAGAAAAAAAAATACAAGTAAATCAATAAATGATTATAAGTATGGTTTGTAAATAATAATATTAAACAAATTAAAAATAGGATTTGATGCAAGTAATAAATGAATTTTGTTCTTTAAATATAAACAGGTGTTATTTTTTCTTAATTAATATAAGTCGAGATACTATTTATTGTAGAGAATAGTCACATACATTTTTGACTAAATATACATTTTTTAAGTTAATCGTAATGCAACAAGTTATAAATATATCGTTGGAACATCTTTGGTTTAGAGACATACACGATTCTTATTTTTTTCTTCATTAAAAACAGAACATATAAGTTAAAAAAAAAAAGAAAAAAATTTATCAAATTTTATAATTCTGCAAAATCCAAACAATATTTTTTTTTTTAAAGCAAAACGATTTATTATATAAAAAATTAATATACTCTCAAGTTCATTTGGCGGAGTTGATCACGTTTTTTTTTTTCATTTTGGCTGGTATAATTTTAATGCATTGCATAAACGTGAAAAATAATGAGAGAATGTGTACAAATAAATTAAACCTTTGATAAACATTGTACAAATCTATGTATTATCCCCTGTAATTGTTCAGGTATATAATTCCGCTCTAAGCGAATCTACATAGAGTGCGGAGAGAAGATCGCAGCTCTCACGAAAAGCGGCGCAGACGATCCGCTCTGCGCGCTCGATATTTTATTTATTTATTTTATTATTTTTTTTTTTTAATGTATTATTTCAGGCATATAACATTTTTGGCAAAGAAATCGATTCTATGTTCCCGCCGTGCAGGTATGTCAATGTGTATAAAATTTCAAAAGTATGTTTTTCGACTTGATTCGTTTTTTATTTAAATGGCAGGAAAGAGAGGATGTCATTGTATGAAAAATTTTAACCGTGAACCAAAATGCCCTACTAATTCAACTTCATTATTCTTTTTTTGGGAAAAAAACGTACAAGAAGATACATACAATAGAGAATGTAAAACACAACCGTACTTAACGGTTTTTTATATATAGAAAAAACGACACTAACGTACAAATCAACAATGCGCTTTCCTATAGATAAATCGTGAAAGAAAAAGAGCAAAATCGTCGACTTTCTTTTTCCTTTCAGCTCTAAAATTACAAATGAAAGTAAAAGTGCTACATTGTATTTTCTTTTTTTCTTGGAGCTATATATTGATTACCAAAATTCGTTTGCGCTACACAAAAGTAATAATAAGTAATAGCATACAATCGTACGACGACGTTGACAAAAAGGAGACAAACATCATACAATAAAATCGGTGTGCGAACGCTCTATGAAATATTATAATTTTCAGTTCAAAGTATGAATAATGAGCGGGAAAAAACAACTATTTGTAGCGGCTACTTTTATGGTATTGTAAAACTTACTTGCAATTTATGGTAAATTATTTTCATTCATTCGGCTTAAACATTAAACGTAATGTTTTACATACTTACTTAATATATTCATCTAAAACTACCTGCTAAAAGTACCTCGGGCGATGGGTTGGGGTAGTTCGGAAAATAACTACACATAAATTATAAATGTACGTACGATATATGATTATATATTTCGATGAAATCAAATTTTTTTTCTTTCGATCGAAATCATTTCGCCCATCAATCTCTGCCATTTGATGAAATTATCATCTAGACGCGAGAGCACACTTAATGATAGTAATTTAGCCACTCAAACCGATAATATTTTTTCCTGTGACTACTCGTATAACGAAATCTTTTTTTTAAGATTACGAATTTTTACAGTAATATGTCTTATTACGATTTAAAATTTTCATTTTTCATTCTAAAATACAATTATCTTTTGTTCAAACCACCGACCAATATAATTTTTGCACTTGTAACAATGACAACTATAATTTCATTCTTGTGGAATCTTTCGAACAATACTTCATAACAACATTTTCAATGTTCCCACAAAAAAAGCATCATTGGTATGTGTTACTATATAATCATATAAAGTTTCACAAATAATTTATACACATTATTTTTCCGGGGAATTCTATTGCACTTAAAAATGTTTCGGTAGAAAGAAGGAAAAAACGGTATTGCGTTACAAATGTATACTCAACAATGATCAACCAAAGTTATATGTGTATGTATATGAGTGCATGTGTATGTCGTATATGTATTCTTCACTTTTTCATATATATAATATATATATATATATTTATATATATATATGTTAAATTTTAGGTACGTCGTTATATATCTGCTAATTTCATATAGGCTAGCAGGCGTAACGTAACGTTGTACTGATTTCATTTGTGTCTCTTGAAAACACCAGACTCTGTGTTAAATCACGTGCTTGAGACTTCATTTTCATTCATTTCTTTATTTAGTCTCGTGTAAAAATGAACGTATTATGGATAAAATGTATGTATGTACATACGAAGTTATATGTACATACAAGCATACATGATATATAAATATTGTATATACACATGTGTATGCACGTAGCAGCAGGCATTCAATTTCATGATTTGTTGAAATACGTTTTCTGTTTTTTTTTTTTATATATATATATATATATTTTCTTAAATATACATAATTACTTTAATTATTACTAATTTTAAATAAATTTTTTATAAACATGAAATGTATGCAAAATGTCTGGTAGTATTATAAAAAACTTATTTTTCAAGGCTTACATTGATAACTAACTGCAATTCTGAAAAACATTAAATATTTTTTCTATTTACATGGTACAAAAAAGATTGTCTTATCAATAATTTTAACTTGTCTAATATGATTGTTGCTTATTGATTACATAGTCTAAAAATTATTATTTCAAGTATTATTGGAAAATCGTTTATTACACATAAAATCAGATTTGTACAAGTGAAAATCATAAATTTTATTTCAATTAATAAAATAAATTTTAATTTTTAGGTACTCCAACATAATAATGTTGTACCACGGGATATTTTAAACTTTTATTCTGCAATTTCAATTTTGTAAGATGATAGCTACTAAACATCTTGAATACATTCATTTGCATCACTATCGCATATTTTTTAACTGTATCTTTGTTACAGAGATTATATATAACTATGTAGATCACTAACTATTATATATAATTAATTTTATAAATGAAATAACAAAATCTAATTATTGCTCTCACTTATAATACAAATATGCATTTTTAATACATACCAACATGAACCTAGAAAAATCAGTTATAATTACAACCACAGAACAGAATTACAGATAAGCAACTGAATTCTTTGTTCAAACTGCATTTGTACTTTATAATTTATTCAAGCATTCAAGAATTTTTGTTTTTCAATAAATTTCATAGAGTTAATATTTCCACTTTATTTATTAACGTCACTAAATTTATTTTCGAATATAGCTATTCACAGCTTAATTTATAAAACGACACCAAATGTTTAAACAAATTGTAAAGCACAAATGTGAAAATAAATTCTTTATAAAAATGAAAACGATCATCTTCAAAACTGAAAACGCATTTCACGGATGCCAATTGGAAACTGAACGCGAACAGTTACACTTCTACATCAATGCATTTGTGCGCCTCTCACGTGCAACACACCTCGTTCTCTCTGTTTCACATCTTCGCCTATAATCCCTTCCGTATTCTCATTCCGCATACGTTACAATCGCATTACAAATGTACACGTTTTACCGATTTTGTTTTTCACCCTCACAGCATTATACATTTCTTTTTTTTTTATTCATCAAGAAAATTTGCGCATGCACGTGTATCCTTTATCTCGATTTCTTCTCTCGTTTAAATGATTATTTATAAGGGTTGAGCACCACAATTCAAAAGTGTGCCGCTATTATCCAGGTTTCAATGTGCTTGCGCGTGAAAAATACATGATTTGTAAAAAATTCCTAAATCTTATATTCTCCTTTATTATTTAGTATTAAAAGATGGCACGTACATTATTAATTAATTAATTTATTATTAGGTATTATTATTTTTCGAGTCACAGAAAAACTCTCGTCTCGAGTCGCGCTTCAGATCTTCGAACCACGTGTCGTTCTCATACTCGTTAACTTTTTTGTTTGCTCTCGGGCAGTGTGATATTTCGTTTTTTTTTCTGCTCCCCACTTCTTTTTGTTTCTGTTTTTTTTTATATAAAAAAGGCATTACACACAGCTATATAATGCAGGCCGCACTATCGAGGTTCTACTATCGGCGATTACTATTTTTTTTTCTCATTTGACATCACAGTGCCACTCGATCACTTTCCAGTCTCTCTTTCTCAAAAGCATCGTCGTTTTATTTAGTGCGGAAATCAAAGATGCAAATCTAAACTCAATAGAGAATCACTTATTGCAATAGTGACGTTATATGTTTACAATATTAATGCTTCAAAATTGATTGATTATAGCTTCATATTTGTTTTCGAAACATTACACTTGCAAAATTAAAAAAAAAAAAAATAACACCCGATTTGTTTGTCTTGTTTGGCTTTATAACTCTGGTAAGAAGAACCTTATTATATTTATACAATTAGAATTTACATAAAAGTATAGAAAAAAATTACAAATTTGATAAAACATAACCATCTGATTTTTTAACTGGTAAACTACCTCAGAAAAGAAGTTATATATAAATTGCTAAGTCAATTGTGTACTAGTGATGCTACCATGTATCAATTATGGTATAATTACTCATGTGATAATTACGAAAATAGAAAACTGTATAGATTGATTCTATGAAAAAAAAAACAATCATATAAATTTATTTAAAACTTTTATCAACTCTGTGTAGAAAAGATTATAAAAATTTCTTATGAAGTAGCTAAACAACGTGATTTATTCTATATATGATTGTTTTTTACATACGCTTCAATTTGGTTCGAGTTCAATATCAGAATTTGGTTCATATTTATCCATACGATTGTGTAAAATCAACATACAATAAATATACATCTTTTTTCTAAGGTATATATAAAAGTATTTTCTTGATAGCATAACTGGAACAATGCTAACCATTGCAGCATAAACTACCTTTGAATAAAAATATGGTAAAATGAAACAGATCAGTATATAATGATCTTGATCAATGATAAGAAAAAAAATATTTATCAAAGAAACAGGCCCCAACTCTAATTCGACATGAAACTTAACTTCTACGAGGCAACTATGCAAATATGAGTGACTATGTGTATATATGTGTGTGTATCTCTGTATGTATTATTTTCACTATATGTTTGCTTTATAAGTATATTCGCTGAGTTGGTGCATAATATGATTATACTCGAAAAAACTATTCCATTAAAGGTTTCTCTTTCATCTATTTTTGCATCGCTTCTCGTCACTATATAATATCATCGTACTTCCAATTACGGCATATGCGCTTATTTTGTTTGTATAATATATAATAAAAAAAAATGATCATTAAACAGCAAATATATAAGTATTCAACAAGTACTACATGATAAAGTAACATTAAAAAAACAAATGGAGAAAGAACAAACGCTGCCACGGTGAAAGTAAAGTAAAACAGAAAATAAGATCATGACTTACTATCTATTAGACAGAAGAAATAGTAAAAAAAGGTGTCCGTTTGTTTGTTTGTTCTACCTCCAGAAAAGTCGACTACGGCACGATAATGATGACCTTTTCCTTTTTCATTAATGTTCTGATTCGTTCGAAGGATCACTGTGATCAAACATTATATACAATTTAAAATATATAGAATTATGAATATGTTTTAACAATTGATGAAATAAAAAATTTTAAATTATTTTATAATCACTATAGACGTTTTTGTAACACAGCACGCTGCCAATTTTTTTCTTCTATCTTGGTTAATAAAATATATAACAATTTCAATAAATTTTTCTTAATTATTTAAATTTTTATAGCACCCAAATTTTTTAGACTTAATTTATACTTCAAACAACACTTTGTATAAATTCATGTTTATCAGAATAATTCGTGAAAAAGAAATTATTTCATTTCAAGAAAAATTCATGCAAAAAAATAACAATTTATAAATTTATATTATAAAATTCAATATAAAATGTTCATACGAAAGGTTGAAAAAATCGTAATACAAAAATTTTAATCAAACTCAATTTAATTTCAAAGTTTCTTCATGAATTTGGCAAAAATTTTCATGAAAAATATAAGAACAGAATACAGAAATATCAAATCATATCTGATTCAGACGTTAATGTTAATGCGAATGAATATTTTGTAAGATTTAACAAGCATAAATAAAAAAAAGACGTTAATGTTGCTTATTTCATTCTAATTCTGTTGAGAATTGTCAATTGATAATTATTTCGTAGCTATGTTTATCATTACAAAACCTATGCTCAGCCACCTGTACTTTATCTTTAAAAAATTCGTACTTGCTTTATTTTTTAAAACGCGAAAAAGGTACGTTTGCAAAATAAAATTATAAAATAAAATCTCAAAGTTTGACAACAGACGTCCTCCGAACTAGAATACAGAACCACATCGAAATGCACTACTTACAACGGTATTCTTGTGTCTACGCGTGTGTGCATAAGTCTCCATCCTACTCTCTTACGAATGGTAAAAAAGGCTGAGCGGATTTATTTATCATAATCATTTTTTGTTTGTCTTTGTACGTCGTCCTCACCGTATAATAAAACTACATTCTTCATTTGTCTTATCCATCTATAATTAATGTACACCGCGTATGAAACATTCGAATGATTCGCACACAACAAATTCACATAGCACGCTCTCTTTTCTCAATCGCAATCTACGCTTGTGTATCTTCATCATGTACTGCCACGATGCCTCCACTTTTCTTTTCCACCAACCATCACCGGTTCATTTGGTTTGCTCGAGTCTCTTGAGGTTGAGAGTAGCAACGCTTTTCCCAAGTGCGTTTATTCACAATGCCTGCTCTGCATATCGTCTTCGTGCCTTTAATTTCTTTTTATTTCATGAGTATTGCGTACCTAGACACATACTTGGATGGCCGAGTTCACGACGATCGCAAGTCTTCCTGCGTGCTCGATTGTGTTATGCGTAAGTTGTGGTACTGGGCACATATTCATATGCCAAGCGGCGCTGATAAGTCGCACACTCGCGTTACTTTTCTTCTCTTGTAGAAAAAGGGATATAATTGGATCGATCTCGTACGTTTACGTTGAAGCTGTTCCCTCGCCGTTGCTCGAGTGCTACTCAATGCCACGTGGCCCATCTATCGGCATCGTGTGGAGAACTTCGTCAAGAAGTTGCAATGCTCGATGCAGATGCACCTAGTAAGGAAAGTATATTTTTATAACGATTTTATAATAAGCACTCAATTTTCAAAAGGATGTTGGTAAACAATTTAAAATAACAATTCGTTTTTCAATATACAAAAAAAGATCTTTTTCGTTCTAACTGTATATATCAGCTAAATAGAATCCGTGCGCGTATTTATATTGATATCGATTGCGGAATCTGTAGGTTTCAGACAAAACTAATTACCTCTATCCAACAAGGTGTCTCTTTGATACTTTGTCTTGGGTAATCAGGTCCCCAACCTTTAACAAAACTGAGTCGCAAGATACACAAACGACGGAGATCATCGACACCAATGCCTGCAGCCGCGCTTAGACCTGGAAAATAATTTTTCAAATGAATAAATTAAATTTCATACAAAGACATAATCAAAAGTCATGAGAAGATATTATGTATCTATTTAATCCAATCAAATTAACATATGGAAAATATTTTTGCGCGTAATTTACAGTATGCGCGAATAGTCGCACCTGATCATATTTACTTATGTTATAATCAAACTACTCCCAATATTTTCAAGAGAAAAAGTCTAGACAAATACGTACAGACGAATACAAACACCCCACAAGGAAGTAAAAATAAACGCTTACTCTTGGTGATGGGCGCCCCATGCGTGAGATGACCAGCGACAGCGGCTGCCTGGGCCGCTGCAGCCGCCTGGGCCGTCGCAGCCTGACCTCGCATTTGCTTGTGGCACTGTCGGAGATCGAAAACCTTAATGTAGGCCGCGGGGTAGATCTTGTGGACGGCGTCACCGGGCGCTCGGCCAGCCTCTCTGTCCAGGTAATACGACTGTACGAACACACTGTGCTCGCTCTGGCATCTCAGCCAGACGTCGCCCTCGCCTCGCAGATCCAGAACCACACCTTTGCCTGATTTTATGATAAGGGTTAAAGCGTTAAAGATTATTTAAAAGTTTGAGTTTTGTCATTTTACGTATTTTAATACTTCATGTATTTGATTTTAAAATAAAATCTAATAAAGTATTAAAATGTTTTATATAATTGACTAGAATTGCCAATATTAATAATACTTTAAATGATATTTTGTATTTAAATTGATAAAATAAAGACGTTTGGCGATTCATTTTAGTCAAATAGAAACATATTATTGAATACTTATGATACGCTTATATTTAATTGAAACCAATCGTTTTGCATCATCCCCATCACTGAAATTTTAACGTTAAAAATGACCTTCGACAAAGACAACTCCAATAGCAGACCTTTACCCAAAATTAAAATCATCACCGTTTCGATTTTCCCATAAAAGCCCAGTTTGATCTCGCATACCTATGTGAAGCCGAGCCCGTTCGCTCTGCTCGGTGCGATGTACGTTGCTGAGAGCGCCAAGGCAGAACCTGTTGCCGCCGCTGGGGTCGACGTAGCCGTCGACGATTACGGAGCGCTTGCCGCTGCTCACCTTGAATGTCTCGCCGACCTGTGTGTCGAGCTCGAAGTAAGCCACCGAGCACCAGTACTCGGGCGCCGGCTGACTGGACAATAAGCCGCCGCTTATGCTGCCTGCTACATCCTCGCCGTGGCTACCCCCTACGAATGCATTGTTATTATTATATTAGATGTTTAGAAGTTTATAAAAAATAATCATTGCTTTTCTTTAAGATCAAGTAATTCAGTGTTGATGTATCGTTTTTGTCATCCTAATATTGTTTTCCTTTAGATCAATGACGTCAGTGATAAGATGTTTGTGTCAATACCTGAGGAACGTCGAACGACCGATGTGATTTGATTAATATGGAAATTACGAAAACATCGATGAGCTGTTTAGCCGTGAATATTACCACGTTCAAAACGAGTGTAGAAAATAATATTAAAGGTAGAATTTTGTGGCATGTGTCGCGATTTCATATAATCATAGTACATTTCTGACGCTATTTCTGGCAAATATTTCTTTCAACTTCATTCGAACAATACATAATTGAATTCAAGACCTTATTTATCGAACTGAAAAAAAAGTTTTCGTTGGACCATCTTCACCGACATCACGAAACTTACAGAAAGAATGAAGATGCCGTTCAGGCGGCTGCATGCTCTGAGTATAGGTGAGGGTGTTGGCGCCGGACCACTGTGGTGCTCCAGTGTTGTACGGATTGGCCACCGTGGCGACCGCGAAGCCGTTCTGGTGGTGCAGGTGCACCGGCGACACCGGCGAGTTCTGACTGTTGCCGGCTGTTGAGCGTAAAAGGCATTTCGGGTTAACGTTGTATCTTATTATTTAAGCGCTTTTATTACTGGAGCGCGTGTTGAATAATAAAAGGGCTGGTTTGTGTGTATTTTTATACATAATATTGTCCTATGCGCAATGACAAAAACGTTAATTCAACTTTTTGTACTGTACATGTGTAATCGGATTTCAAAGTATAATTAAAATTTTTAAAGATTTTCATTTTTAATATACACTTAAATAAACCGACGAAAAATAATCGCTGTATTTAAAAAAAAAAAAAAAGTTCATGATCACGTTCGGGATATACCAAACAGCCACCGTTAAACTTACTGAGCGTAGCCGTGAGGGCATCGACGGACGACGGTGCCTGGTTGAGATCCTGTGGCGGCGTCGACGTGCTGTAAAAGGACTCGCTGCGCTGGCTCTGGGCAGGACTTAAAATTTGCCCGCTGCCGCTGCTGCCGCTCGAATTTAGGGGCTGCTGCTGATTACCTACGGGGCATGAGTCATTCGTCGCGTTATAAACACAATATCGCAACCCCGTGCCATTATATGACCGTTGTAAAAAAAACAAATTACATACTGTGGGGATGATCGTGAGGGTGGACTACGTTGTGTGTATTTTAATGGATTTATTTATTTTTTTGCCAAAATGAGAAAATAAAGTGGTATGTATGTACTATATATTTATATTTACATTGTGAACATTATTATAATGTTATGAAAGAAAATTGATATGGAAACATTGAAGAAAAAAAAAACACATTTGATTAGGTGATACGTAGTCCACTAGAGTAAGAAAATTTTATGAATGAAAATGGTATTATTGATGATGGACTTAAAAAAAGGATATTCATCAATTTTGCAAATTTATATTCAATTTAATGAGTTAATAATTGTATTCTTCATCAAAATATTACACGACGATATAGTCTTAAAATTGCAATATTCAAGAAAAATAAAAAAACTTTTTATGGCCAATTAAACGTACGAATGCGTAGATAACCATTTATTACGACAAAAGCTATAATAAATATAATATAAATAAAGTTCAAATCTATAAACAATTACTACTACAGAATAATTTTTACGAACAATAATTAACGAATAATTTGTATAAATATCAATAATAGCGACAATAAAGCAATAAATAATAATGCTATAATAAAAACGTATACTTATTTCAAGATCAAAAAGAGATAACGAGTATATGCGTGAAAAGGAGAATAATATGTATGCGTGTGTGTATATAATATATGTAAGCGAGAGTGAAGTAGCAGGAGTGAAATACAAAAAAAGTGAGAGAGAAAGAGATAGAAAGACAAAAGCCGGCATAGCCATAAGACGCGTGCAGAAAGAGAGAGAGAGAGAGAGAGAGAACTAGAGAATGAGAGAATAACAGAAGAGTGTATACAGGTCTCCTACGTACAATGGTGTATGTTTCGCGCTGAGGAATGGTGCGGCGTGGGAATCCAAGTCTGCCGGGGGCATGAGCTACTATCTTCCAGCTTGCCGCGGGGATTAGCACTATTCGCTCCCCCGTTAAACATTCCCTCACCATTAGCTGTGTGCAGCAAACAATACAAAAAATAAAAAAAAACTGGGGAAAAAAAGAGGAATGGAGAGAAAGAGAGAGAGAGAGAGAGAGAGAGAGAGAGAGAGAGAAAGAAGGAGCAAGAGGACACGGAGGAGCGTATAACATAAGTATTGCAGTAGGGACATGTTATACGACAAAGAAGCGACAAACGCGAGAAAATCATAAGCGGAAACGCGCGATCTTCCGTGAACTATTGTAAAGTTGTCGAAATTTAATTTTTACTAATTATTATTATTATTTAATTAATTATTATTAATTCGACCAAAGAATAGCGAATGAAAAATATTAAAGAATTTGGATGCAAAAATAAATATGCAAAAATTTAAAATTCGAAAATTAATTTAATTTTAATGAACGAAATAAAATTGGCGAGAATAATTATTTTCTGACGAAATTTTGTATAGCAGCGAAAAGATCTACAGATGTTTAGATAAAATTATTGACCCAAACATAACTCCGTGTTTGTCCTTTTCAGATATAGATAAGGCTTGGGAAAGGTTAAAGGTGCTTTTTATTTACGCAAGTGCAAAATTAAATTTTTCAAAAAACACTCTTGTAAGAAGAAATTAGTGTTATTCAATTAATTATTTCAAATTTTCGATAATTTATGTAGACCGATTTTATATATAAAATAAAAATTATATAAAGTATGAACATTTGTTTTTAAATAACTTTAATGCTATTAATATAGGCGATTTAAAAAATTAAGATGTTTCTTCATTTCTAGATTTTCAAATCTAATTTATTGTTATTGCTACTTGTCACAGCAATAATGTTAATTTTTTTATTAATAAGCGTAGAACAAATATTAAAATAAACTTACTTCAAAGAGTCAAAAAAGCATTAGTATTCAAAGTAAATTTAAACGCGTAATTTTTAAAATTAAGATAAATCAATAAAATAGTGTGTTTGCCAAATGCGGCTTTTGCCGAATTAGTAACTTTTGCATTTCTTTAAACAAAAAGTAACATTTATTAGGAAGGATTTAAAAAGCTTACTACAAAATTAAAAATTGTTTTATCTTGTGACCAGCCAAACTGCAATAGAGATCTTTAGTGCACAAAAATGCACAAAGACTGTTCAGCAAGTAGACGACAATGAAATTTGATTAATCGAAAACTTACAGTATATAAGTAAAAATTTTCGTTTTCGATTTTTTTTTATCCAAAGCACCAGCACAACAAAGCGACATACTGTCCTCGGTAAACGACAAAAACGTAATTCAAACATTACGTAGGTATGATGACGAGCAAATTCATTTATAGATACAATAATAATATCAGTGCAGTCTACTATTATATATCTAAGGAGATGCAAAGCGCCAAGGTTCTTCTTTGTTAAGCTACCTCATCAACAAAGCACTTTTATAAACCCAAATATTATTTTCGTTGTCTCTAGAAACATAATAAGAAAATACGACGTCTATGTTTTTAAACATAAACATTACCACAGGCATTCGGTTTTTGCATACGAATTAAGGAAAATTCTTCTAATTTATAAAAGTCTTATAAGTAAGTACTACGTCAAAGAAAATAACAAAGTAAGCAATTAAATCAACGACAATATCTATAACGGTCATTAATAAGCATAAGCTCAGCCAATAAAGCGACACCATCACATCTCCTTAGACCCTACGTCAGCCTCA
This sequence comes from Torymus flavipes, assembly GCA_030522905.1. NCBI lineage: Eukaryota > Metazoa > Arthropoda > Insecta > Hymenoptera > Torymidae > Torymus > Torymus flavipes. Next base: position 5,858 of record JAPYZO010000079.1, on the reverse strand, counting down.
ACTCTACTATATAATCAACATCTTAGCGTTATTTCTTTAAACAAGAATAAATAAATGAATAAATAAAGAAATAAATCTACTCGAGATCCATACTCTCAAAAAATCTTACCGGTGGTAGGTTGCTGTAGTCCAGACATGAAGGATTGCTGCGGTTGCTGCGGGTTACTGGGAGATGGTCCAGGTCCAGTCGCGGCGCCTTGCTGTTGGGCTGTGCTCGGATGATGCTGAATCGTCTGGTTTAATTCGCCATCAACGTCCATGCCAGCGCCAACGGCCGCGACGGCGGCTGCTGCGGCGGCTACGTTGCCACCGCCTCCGACGCTGTACTCGTCCTTGACGAGGCGGCCCCCAGGTCCAACACCGACGCCTGATTGCAGCGTTAGGCCCGACAAGTCTGTAAAGAACGGGTCTGCGTGTGCAGGCGGAAAAACCGAGCCGAGCTCGTTCGTATACACCAAGGCGAACAACAATGAGGAAAATTAAAAGAAAAACACAGGAAGCGCGAGCGCCTCAAAGGGGTAACGTCGGCGAACTATCGACGACTGTTAAGTTTGTGTTTTTATTTTGAAGCTCTATTATTTTCATTGTCGAGCTTTCGATAGTAGTTTAACGGATCCGTTTCAATTTGAAAAGCGCTTTATTTTTAACTGTTAATTTATGTCCAATCATTTTTGATTACTGCAATTATCAACGATGATAATTTAAATTTATGCATATAATTGTTCATTCAATTATATAGTATTAGATACTCCGAATCGCTCGAATATGAAACATTAATGCGCAAGTGAATAATAATCGTCGATAGTCGATACTCCTTTGAAAAGATATGCAAATCAATGTATTGTTTAACAGAACGATTACTATCAGAATTTAGATTTTAACATTTTAATTGAATTTAGTGTTAAATTTTTAATAAAATAAAATGGTTTCTGTATATACCTATACTTTTGTAAAAATTGTAAAATTATTATATTTAAGATTTGCATATCGAGGTAAAAGTCCAGTCTTAAAATTTTCAATTGTTTTTATAGTTTTAAATTATAATTTATCATGCATATATGTATATAATAAGAAAACAAGTTAACAATATACTCCTTTCATCAATCACTCAAATATTAAGACTGGATTACACATTTATCAATGTTTCAGAGTTATTACTCTAAATTTTCCAATATTATTTTGTGCATCTAAGTTAATATTCCAACATTTATAATTTTACCTATGCAATATAATCTATAAAGAGCTTAAATTAATGAATTTAAAAGTTAATAGATTAGATAAAATTGTAAATATACACTCAAGATAATTAAGTATTAGATTTTATTGATATTATTTTCACCAAAAAAATATCACTAAATGTTTGAAAAACTGTAATATACACTTTTAAAAACTTCTCAAATACACATTAAGATAAATAATCAAATGTAATTTAAGATTGGCAAGAATTCAATACATAAATAATAAATAATTATTCAAAACATTTTCTTGATAAGCATTTTGAAACAAACAATTGAAATTTGGTATTTAGTAATATATTATGCATATCATATTACATACTACTAGATAATGTAATTAAAATAAACATCCCTATTTCTTCATATATGGTATATTATTTTTTCTAAATTTCTGTAGAGTAATAACCCTGGATAATTGACTTTGTAGCAAATTATCGCTTATAGCAAAACAACCTTTTCATATCTCTTTGCAAAATACATAATTAAAAAAACATTATTATGTTTAACTTTTACATTTAGTGTTTTAATAAAAGTTATTGAAACTATTTTGATCAAAATGTGATGAAATAAAATATCTTTTTGGATGACACTTCAAACTTACATAACAGAGATTTAGACAACTAATAATTTAAATAAGTTTACAGATATCAAAGTTTGTACATGAAAAGGTTAAATAACTTTAGCAAAGCTCCAGTAAATCTACATTTACTGGTTTCTGACAAAAGCGACAATGTTACTCTTTGCATATATAAAAAAGCAGCACAAAACAATTAAGCTTACCTATTCCAGGAGAAACAACACGTTCATAGTGATAAGGGTTGACACAGACAGAGTCACATTTGAGATCGAACGCAAATTGGCAATATTTCACATGTTTTAACTCATTTTTGTGTAGATCTGGCCACCTCCAAATTCTTGCGTAAATGACATGTGGAAAGCCTTTTCGACCAGCAACTTGAAGCCTACCATCTAATGTCCTTTGTATCGTTACGCATTTACTGGGATGTGCCCCATTAGTTGTAATAGCAGTTATTAAACTGTCAAGTTCATCTCTCTTTTCCTATAAATAAATTATAAATCTTAATTCCAATAGTTTAGTAGAATAAAATGAAAGTATTCATTAAATATTTGAAAATATTTGATTTCTGTTGGAAATATAGAAACAATTTTTTTTTAATTATCTGCTCTAAGAATTCAGTTTTAAAGAAATTTTAAATTTATTAAGTAACATAAAAAAATCTAACAGTAAACGTAAATAAGAGGGATTATTCAATATTATTAAGCCACATAAAAAAAAAAATATATAATACATACCTTTAGTTTTTTCACTAGAGATTCAATAGCACGCTTGCTAAAGCCTTCACTCTCTCCACCCTGTCGATGGCACATTAGAGAGTGAACTATGCTCAAACAAGCATCAGCACTTGTTGGAGCACTGGGAGCCATCCCAGTCATCTCCCTCACTACAAAAACGATATCTGAATTAGTATTGGTAATCATAATATAAAAAGCTTTTGAATACTGGCAAGTTATTTATTATTATTTGGATTGATTTTAACCATAGATAAAACTTCTTACTACAACTACAATTTTTGTTGAAATTATAGCTTATTTGAATATATTAACTTTGTGTCATATGTAAATATAGGCTACAAAGTTAATAACTTTCCCTGAGTATCAGTTACTTTAAATTTTTTCTAAATATATTGAGGAGACTAATAATAGACCCAATATAATAGATTCTCGTAACTTTAAATAACTATAATCCTAAAAATTGAAATTCATATGTTTGTACTTTTTTATCTGTGAATCTATTGATAAACCAATTTAAAATCTTTAAACATGGTCAATATTAATGAAAAACCATGAAAAGGTACTTTCAAAAACAAAATAAGAATTTAAATGTTTTCTAATTTCTTACAGATAAAAACTAATATAAAATTTTGCAAGATAAAACATTAATTTTGAGAAAAACAATAAGCATTTTTTCAAATGTTAAAGATGCTACAAACACAATAATGATTTGTCCCTACTTCATCAATCGCTCATTGACTCTTTAAATCACAGTTAATAGCCAACGAAAACACAGCGAGGTCTGTTCTATTGTGTTTGTTTACATGATTAAAAATTTCCTTCCGCTACATCTTACTCTCCACATGGTACTTTCTGGCAACAATAACAAGTCAAAAAAAGTGCACTAGTGCAACAATACAAGCCAACAACACAACAACTTTCACTGTGTATTCGTAGCCAGCCATCGCACATGTATCATTGGCAGTACCAGTCTCTCAGCTTGCTACACATGCAGCTCAGCAACAACCTCCCTCTGAGTTTTCTCCTTCCCTCTGCACTTATAAAGAAAAAGAGGGAGAGAGAGGGAGAGACCAGAGAGTAGCGGCCTTGACAGCTGTAAGTACGTGTGCTGGCAGCGACGCGTCGCTCTGGCAGACGCGCGCTTCATTATTACTGATGGTACTCACGCTCCGGGTTGGGAGGCTGCATCGGGGGCGAGGGGTAGAGATGACCTCCCCCGCCCGCGAGGCCAACCATCTCGGTGAAAGCCGTGGCGGCAATCGTCGCTGTCGTCGTTGTCGCCGTGGATGACGATGCACAACGTTGCTGCTGCGCTGCTGCGGTTCAACCGCTGCTAGCTGCTGTGCTCCTCTCGGCTGTAGTCGCCCACCACCCCGAAGCAGCCCGCTGCTGTCGTCCGCGCCTACGCCGCCACTAGAACACCACTGCCACCGCTGATGCTCCTCGTCGACGTCGTGCCGCTGCTGCTCCTCCTCCTCGCGTCGCCTGCGGGTGAAGCCGAAACGCTCCGGCCCTTTATTCTCGACCATCTAGCGGAACTGTTTTAGACGGGGGGGCCCTTTCTCACAGTTTTGTTGTTGCCATAATATGCTCTCTATTGCGCACTCGCTCTCTCTTTCTGACTCGCTCGCCTCGCTGCTACTGCCGCGCGCTCTCTTCGCACTGCTGCTGCGCTGCTGAACCTTTCTGCGTGCTGATCTCCCTCTCCCCTATATACCTCGCACAATCTTCTCTTTCTCGCTCCGTATATACGCGCGTATATAAGTATATACGTCTGACTGTTTTCGAAGCGCAGGCTGCAGGCTCCTCCGCTTTGTTGCGCGTGTGTGTTGTCCGCTCGTTCGCTCCCTGCACGCGCGAATCGAATTCTCTGTATTTCTATCCCCCGAGAGCGGGAGAGAACGCACCGCGATCTCTGTATGTCTGTCTTGCTCGCTCCTCGCGGAGGGCACTGCGCTGTATACGCGCGCGAGCGGGGCAAAAAACACGTATAGGATGTGATTCGCGCGGCTGCGATGTGGTAGGATAGAGGCTGTCTCTGTCTTGCTCTCACGCGTTTACATGTGGGAGGATGCACGAACACGCGCGCAGAAGCACTTGTGCTGCTCAGCACAGCCAATGTGTGACTGTGTGTGCATATATACGGCGTCGCGCTCGCGCGCCCTCACACGTAAACAGTGAATAGTGACGATGCATGACGAGGAGGACGTCAAGTGGACGATCAGAGTGAGGACACAGGTTATACACGGATCGAGGTCGAAGTACGCATTGGTATCAGCAAGTGCACGGATATATACACTACAGTGGCTGGTGAATGAGAAAAGATGTGCCCATTTTATAATTAATGAAAAAACAATAGTGGGATTGATAGATTGAATGGTTAATCGTCCATAACTATATATTTATTCAGTGTGAAATGTAGAAAAAAAGTGCGATAATGTTTAGTGATGAATAATGGTATAATAGGTTTATTATTTTTTGAAATATTATCAAATCGCATCGATTCTGTGATAAATGTACTCATACCTAGGTATGTTCAATAGAAACAAAATAATCCCAATCAATAATTCCCTTACCTGACAATTAAAACGAAACTAAAATTGTATATTGTTCGTGAAAGTAACGTAACGCAAAATTTATTATATAATTCATGGCTAATCACAGCCAAATTTTGCAACATTGAAATCAGTCACAGACAACGTTATTAAAACGTCATTGAAACGTGGCAAGATTGGATAACAGCAAGTATATGTCTAAAGGTGTACAAAAAAATGTTGATTTTGAGAAAAACACGGTCTTATACAAATGAATGAATAAACAAGTTTTTTTTAAACATTTTTTAATTATCAAATAAGTAGCGTATAATATAAATTTCTGTCGTTCGGGCATTCCTGCTTAAATTTTCAAAGATATTTGATTAAATCCTGAGAAATTTTGATCAAATCGAATGAGTTTTTACAGCACCTGAAAATCACAAATGCTTCGATTTTCATTTCGGAGCAAAATCTATAAATTTCACTCGACCGTGAACATTAACACGTCTACAATTTTCTGAATTAACAATAAAAAATTAAATCTAAATATTTAAATACAGAAACAATTCCTAATCGTCCCGAAAACCCCCAAAGTACTCCGATTTCCATTTCGGAGTAATATCCAAATTTCACCCTACCGTCTAAAATTTTCTTATTTAACAACAAAAAATCAAATATAAATATTCGAATACATAAACAGTCCCTAAAACCCCCCTAAGCACTCCAATTTCCATTTCGGAGCAAAATTTGAATTCGCGCGCCAACCGCAGGTCAA
>JAPYZO010000078.1:0-38906 GCA_030522905.1 Torymus flavipes | reverse complement strand
CAATCTTTCAAATTTTTACCGAAGTTTCACTTCCCCGTAGCCGTTAAACATGCACGAAAGAGATATACTCGTGTTTTGACATGGCAGACATCTAACTAATCTCACGGAAAATCGTTTCTACAAGAAGTAAAACACGCGGCGCGCAACGCAAGTATACCTAAACACACGAAGACTTTAAAACACATGTCCACGTGCCCCAGTGCTTCGCTTCCGAAAGTGTGCGTGCTATATGTACCGACGTCGGGTAATGTATACTAGACTCGCTCGCGTGCAGTTACGCCTCTAATACGCGAAAACAAAAAGATAACCGAAAAGTTATGTAAGAGGGTGCCCATATCTACTCTCCTATACACTTATATCCAACAGGCATTAATAATTCGCGCGCGCGAACGCTCGAAAGCGGTGCGCCATGCCTGCAATTCAAATTATCCGCGGCTCGCAATGGGTCACGTGTGTCTATATAGTAGGGCAACGTAGACGCGGCATGAGAGTTCCGCGTTCGCGCGAGGCTTATCATCGGGGGCGAGCAGCCAGAGACTGTGAGTTTGAGGAAACAGCACAATTTTGCGATCGCGCTCGCTTTTGTCTCGGCTCTGCGTTGAATTGCCGCGGCGGGCAATTTGAGGGGGAAATTGCCGAATGGTCGTTGCGAAATGCCCGTCTAATCGTTTGGAAATGATAAGGGCGGCTATTTTGTAAGGGAAGGGTTCAAAAAAATTGTAAAGTGGTTTATGTTATATCTCTTTTATTCAGACCATTCCGAAAATAATGATAATATACTTTTTCTAGAGATATAGAGAATTATTTGCAATTTACTTTTGCATGATTATTATTATTATTATCAGAATACAAAATAAAATTGATATAGCGATAAAATAAAATTTCTTGTGAGGAGTCAGGTTGTTCTTTATTTGCAAATGCTTTTGACAGTAGAAAAATTAAATTTTTTCCATAGTTCAAGATGTTTGTAAACTATATTACATAAGAAAGCATAATGCACCATAGAAATATGTACTGACGTTTCACTTATCCATACAAAATATACTTGTCTGAAATTTCAAGTCGATTGTATTATACTTGACGTGCGCGGGTTGCATAACAAATTTGACTAACATTATAATACACACAAAATATTCTAAGAAATCGTTTATTTTCTCAAATTCGTTTATTAATTTTCAAGCATGAAATTCGTATAAATTATATACATATAGTTTTTAAATTTTATGTCAATACTGTGTGTTTTGTGAAAACTACGGGTTTAACTCAGTCACATAGGCACTATTTAATATTAAATAAACATTTCCCAAAGATTCAACTATTAAGAAGTATAATCAGCAATAGGTAACTAAAGTAAAGACCTTTATTCCGACAACGTCTTTAAGCCACAAAGGAATCCATACAAATAGTGTTAATTGCTGCACGCTTACGTTCAGGTTTCTTTTCATTAGTACATTCCTTTCGCCAATACTAAATACTGTTACCAAATCAATAACGTACAAAATTTTTATTAATCTCAACTGTACATAAAAAAAATTATAATAAATAATCGATTACATATTACCTGTTAAACAATTTTTACCTCAATAATTAAGAAAATTCAATTACAGAACGCCGGTGACATTAAAGAGATGCTCTTATCAATAATCGACAGTTTCTCAACACTGTACAAAAAAAAAGAAAATTCAAAAGCTCGCCGCTCGAAGCTCCCCACGATAATTAATGCCGGCATCGTCCTCGAAGACGCGTATATGTGTGTGTACGTGGATGTATATATATCGCACCGGGCGATCACGGCGCTGGCGCGCGCACTTACCGCTGACCTTCTAACGCGGCCGCTGGGTGCTGACACCTGGACGACGACTGCCGCCGTTACTCCCGACGATGCCGCTGTTGCTACGGCTGCTGCTGCTACGGTCAATGATCTACTCCTTGAACTTCCACTCCTGGCGGCACATCGGGCAGAGGAGGCTCGCCTGCTGCGAGTTCAGCCACTTCATGATGCAGTGGATGTGGAAGCAATGCGAGCACTGGCCCCACACTTGAAACACACAACGACGAAGATGTCACGAGAGAAAAATAACAACTACAACGGGCTTGCACCCCCACTCCTCGTATCAACAATATTATAACTACAAAACAACGCGTATAATAAAAAGAGCGAGAACAGAGCGAAAGAGAGCGGAAATCGTGGCGGCGTGCGCCAGCGGCTTCGCTCTCGCCGGAACACTGCGCGCTACGAGGTTCCACGAGGGTGAGGCCAAAACAATCCACGCGCCGATCGATATCGCGCGCGCGCAGCACGCTGCTGCTAGCTAGCCTCTCTCTCTCTTCTACCCCCGCGGTGTATAGCCTACATTGCGCAGATGCGGGAACACGCGCGCCCCGAAAGCCGGTATAGGTGGAATAGGTATATATGTGCTGCAGCTGCCACAGTGTGACACGTATATAGAAGCGTTGGTGTGCTGCAGTATGTGCGCCGAATTTTCTCTCCCTATATAGCCGATAAACGCGATTCGTACGGTCGCGACTCGCTCGACGGTTAGTATGTGCTTCAGGAGTAGCCGTGCGACGCGCCGTGCATATATGCAGCGAGCGTGGGGATGAAAAAGTTGCGAAAGTGGAGCGCACGATGAGATCGATTTTAGGCGCGGGAAGAACGTGCGAAAAGTTGAGGGGGAGAAGAGGAGAGAAGAAATAGGGGCTGATCGAGGGGGACAGTTTTTCATTCAAAGTTTTCCAGGGAAGTGGATTGAAGGGGGGAGGGGTTGGTTTGGTATATTGAAAGACGCGTTGATGAAATTTTTAGATTCTGATGTGGTGAAAACCATAGTTGCTTGATTTTTTGGTAGAGCGTAGTTTTAGAAAGAATTATATTCAAATTAAAATCAATGATTGATATGGAATAACTTATAGAAGCGACATAAACAACGAGATATACCTACTATAATTTATTTAGACGTATCTTAATTAGTGAATGACGCCGATAATACTTTAGCAATACTTTTCTTAATGCGCATAATCTATTCTTATACAATACCTGCTGACATACTTCATTAAAATTAAACAATCGCATGTAGACAAATCATCGCGTGTCGGTTATGCAATTAACAATGCAATCGCTAGTGCGAAAAAATAGCTTAAAAAAAAAATTGTGAGATTGATTAATATTCATAATAATTGCTTTTTCTCACCGGCACATGTTAACCCTCAAACACCGAAGTGAAATTCGGTTACGTAACGAACGACTCTTTGTGCCTGTCAGATTCCTCACAGTATTTCTCAAATTATAAGACAGATTTATCATGTTCATTCATATATGGTGAAAAAAAATTGTTAGTGAAAGATAACTTCTATGAATATGTTATAGAAGCATTTTCGAATGAAATATTAACATTATTCATGAACCTTTGATTTTTAATAAAATATGGAGAAAAAGGCGTTTTACAAGTACGAGTATGAATGCAACTACGGAATCAATCGATGATATTACAATTTAATATTTATAAAGTATTATGTGAAGTTAATATATACCTATATGTCAGTTACGTATTGCAACTGACAGATGTTACATTTTAGCTGATCAACATTTTAATAATATATTCGGAACATTATATGGACAAAAGATATTCAGTAATACGCCTGAAACTGCACGATGATCTTGATCAAGATGTTTCTTACATGGAAAAAATTATGAAATTTTGTGATGTATTATCTTATACAGTTGCTACAATCTTTCTAATAAGTTAAAAGTGGTAGATTAAAACTCTAAAAATGTACGACGTGATATGGCAAAGCATGAGTAATATTTTTAAGAAAGGACTTGATTATTCAAATGAATAGATGTGTAATTTATCTTATATTTCAAGAGAATATTGAACTCTGATGTGTAAAATCATTTATAATTATGTTAAATTATACATGAACTCGTGAAATCTCCATTGCAGTTCAAAATATTATTGTTTACTTCTGAAATTCATTCAAAAAAAACAAAGATTTCTTTTTCTCGCTATTGTGGTGCTCCGATTGAAATCCGACCATTATACTCTTTACGAAATTACCGACAATTTTGTAAATCGAAAAAAGAACGAATAGTACATTCTTGCACAATACCACAATATTATTCTCAGGATGTTACGACAATGCGTTTACGGCGTTTAATTAATAACGTTTCATTATGTTTCATTACATGCCCGGAGCGCCTCGCTGATTTTCACTCCGATATACGCGCTCCTAATTAACACATCTCGCTCCTCATTCACCGCCGCGCTTAACCGACAAACCTTTTAAATTAGCCAACACGCGTTAATTCCGGCAAAATCAATCATCTCGTCGCGAGAGTAAACGAGCCTCGAAGAAAATAGCGAGTTAAACACAGGCGGCACCTCGACAGATCGAAAACGTTGCATCGACAACGGAACCCGTACACATACGTATCAGCCGCTTCTGTTACGTAAACGCTCGACTCGAACGGAAAGCGAAAAAAAAGGCAGTGTATGTACCTAAGGGGCAGTCATCGCCGGGCATCTTGCAGTCCGGGCAGCTCGCGTCGAAGGGCATGCGGCAAATACCGCAATTGTCGTCGTTCGCGATCCAGCGCCAGGTGGCGACGCCTCTCCAGCCTGCGAATAAAGTGAGCGCCGGTGTAATGTCAGCAGTATAATAGCGATTTGCCTTACCAGCTTAGCTGATAATGCGCTCCCCAATGTAGCGGCTTATCGCGCGCGCACTCTGACGTTTATTGTACTTGTCGTGCAGAGGAATTTATACTTTGGTGTCAGAATTAATGTCTGAATTTGTTTACTTAACTTATATGAAAAATTTAAGTGAGAAAAGATAAAATTATTTATTTAGGTTCAATAATGTTTATATATTTAAAACAAAAAACATAAAATATTTTTAAACATAATAAATGAGTTTGATAATGAGTATATAGATTGGAAAAAGAAGTAATTGTGAAAAAAAGTTTAATTTACGAACAGTATTACGAACATCTGCGGATAAAAAAGAAACAGCAGGTGTTTTCATGAATGACAGTAATGCCGCTTATTTACGATCCTAACCTCAAAAGTTCTTTGTAGTAGAATTAGCTTGCAAAGTACTTGTGAAATAATATAATAATTATATTAAAAGTAAAATTTGAAACTGATATTGTAATGACGTAGTTCTATAAAACTATCTCGTTTTTTAAAATATTTAATAATGCCCATATAACAAATTATCTTTATATAATGTAAATCGTTCATCGAAAATGTTAATTTTACATCAATACCTACTTTTAAGTACGGAATCAACAAGGATATTTTTGCACCATTGTTAAAACACTAAGTCAATAATAACAACTTTATAGCTAACGTTATCAATGATTTTCATGAACATAACATAACCAATAAAACATTTTATAAATTTCATAAATATAACGAGAGGTTAAATAGTAAAAGTAGTAAAGTATCTATTATTTTCATATATATATATAATATTTTCTTTAGATATTTAACAATAATTCGCGTGTATTAGTATCAAAATAAAGGTAAATAAAAAATGTTATAGCTTACAACTAGACTTACTATTTATTGTAACTTTCATGTCTCCGTTAATTTCTTCTACTTATGAAGCATTTGTAGTGGAAAAATATAACAAATTATACGTTTGTTCGATGTAAATATATCATTCGCCGGCAAGTAAAAACAACAGATTTCTTTTTTCCAAGACTATGAAACACATTGTTGCACTCTGGATGCTTTGTACCACTCTGCGCAGACTCGTAGAAAGCGCGCGCTACTGCTGACTGCTGCATAGTGGCGCCGCCAAATTCGAAATTTTTTTCTGCAGAAGAATATATAGGGTACATACAGAATAATGTTGGGTATACTTTCACGTATAAAAAAATATGAATACAAGAGTTATATAAATAATTTTTGCAGTATTTTAATATTAAGTCATTTAATTCTCATAAAATAAAAAAAATGTTAAATTTGTATTAGAATGTTCAGATGAAAATTTTAGATGGTATTTTTAAGTTTTCTTATTTACTAATATTTGCTTTTGCGCAGTTAAGGCAGCATTATACATTTAAGTTTTATGACATTTTAAAAAAGATTAAAGCGATAAAAGCTTCAACACATTTTAGTAGACATTTCTCCCCCATTACTCTTATCTCCTTTTGTATCAAATTTTATATTTCCTTCAAGAGACCACTTTAAACGTATCTTCAGTTCAGAGAAAAATTATATCGTTTATTGATATAGATAGTCTAATAGATATTCTTCTTTATATCATATATAATGGTTAATTATTGTTTTAAACATTCTGGAGCAATAAATTAATTAGCGACAAACTACTTGAATTATTATATTGAGATATTGACTGTAACGGCAAACATTCACTATTTTACATTCAGTGAATTTGTCAAAGTACTGTCGCGGTCAATACATAATTCCTACTAATTACATAATCATAATTGGAATATATTACCTTTGATCGAACAAGTTTATTAAATCACGTATACAATATCGTATCTATATTATTTGACATAGATTAGCCGATTTGAAACTAATTTTAATCAACCCGTAATCAAATAAAATTCCTACAAAAAATTCATCCTCGCCACGCGCAAGCAAATAATAAGGGAGGCGCGATCGATAGGCGCGAATAAAGAAGCCGGCGACCCGTATCAAATAACGCATTAGCCGAAAAATGCTTTCACGGGTTTTCCCCGCAGCCCTAAATCAGCCACCCCACGGCAATCCCTGACAAAGAACAAAGGAGCAAGCTGGGCTGTCTCTCATCGCGCTTATACACCTCTCTTCTCTCGCATAAGTGTATGTAACATCCGACGCTTCGTGGGAATGTCCCTCGCGTCGTTTAGCTCTGGGGTTTTTCCCCTCCCAAGACAACATACACACACATACATATATATATATATATGTAGTAGTAGGCGACGCATCGACAAGGGTTGATTCCTCCGAGCGAAAACAATCGAGCTTCCTCTCCGCTCTTTCCCACTCGGCGAATAATGCGCGCGCGCGTGCGTTACACACATATAAGCGCGCGCGGGTGCCCGGGAGAAGAGAGGGAGAGGCAGAGAGAACAGAGAGACGGACATACAGAGAGCGCACGAGAAGTCTCAACCTCCCTCTCTCGAAAGAGAGACACAGAGAGCGCGAGCAACATAAATCAATAATCCACTCTCGTAAATGCAAACAAACGAAAAAGCACGAGTCGCGCCCGCTCCCCCTCCGAAAAAACGCGCGCGCGCATGTAGGAGAGGAAGCTCCCTCCCGACAGACCAACCACCACCGCCGCCGTGTCCTGCAGCGCGCGCGTACATGCGCATTCAGCGGACTAACTTTGGATTCTAGAAGTGTCGCCGCGGCGCCGCCGCCACCGCTGTATAATGGAGCGACGTTTAATACAAGTCTCGTCGTTAAAAGGGACGGGAGAGACAGAGGAGGAGGAGAGAAGAGGACGCGCGAAATCTGCGCGCGTCGCTCCGTGAAAAACGAGCCTTGGTGCTCTCTCTCTCTCTCTCTCTCTCTCTCTCTCTCTCTCTCTCTGCAGGCGCGCGCGCAAAGAGGAGGAAAGAGGAGAGAGACCCTTTTACACTGCGCCGCCGCGACGGTAATTGCTTTGATACGCCTTGTTATCTGTCGCTTTAATGGCGTTAAAGCGAGCTCGGGCGCGAGTGCAGCCGCTCCCTCTCTCTCTCGCCAGGCTTAATCGGATTTTGATTGATGGCCGGGGGGAAATTGGAGGCGAGAGAGGATTGCGCTTTTGTGTTGCCTTGTACTCTATACTCCGCGACGTGTGGTTGATCGAGAAAGTGCTTTTTGATGATTATTGATAAAAGTGATTTTGACAATCACAGATATATACCAGCAGCCCGCGCTCTCGTTGCCGACTCTCGCGTTGATTCGCCTTTTGGTATTGATTATGTATACTCTTGCGCGTGTATATGCAAGCGCACGAGTAGAGCTGCCGCATGCAATGATATACTTGATATACATGTACGATGCTCCGAAATGCACTTTGGAGCGCGAGTCGCATTTAAATGAGCTTTCGATTATGGAAATTTTATTTTTTGTTTTACAATTCGTATGAGGTATCGCATTTGCCGTTAACAAGTGTATAATGACGTAAAAAATATATAAGCGTAATTATATTTGTTCGGTTCAATGTATAGCAGTTACACAAAAGCCTTCAAATTAAATGAATGAACTGTAATTGGAGTATAGACTAATGAGTATTATTATAGTATTATCTCTCTGTTGTACATGTATTACGCCACAGTAGCCAAAGTTAAATTACGTAAACTTTTGAATATGCTAAACTCTGTCGTTATACAATTTGTGAGCAATCTAAACTTCTTTTTGATCCTTTGTCATTTTGAACATACAAGATGTACACCAGAACGATCGACACAAAGGCGTATATAAATTTCAAATAAAGCATATATAAAAGCAACAGACGCGCATTACGCGCAAAAAGCAAAGTCCTTCAAACCGTCCCGGAAAAACCCAACGAGCGTGACCCTTCTCATCCGGCCCGCACGAAAAAAAAGCAACAACACCCAACCGTCCGAAAAGTACAACGCATATCGGGACCACCTGGTGTCATTATTATACCGGCGTCCCCGCATGCGCGAATCCTTCGCGCAAGCCAACCCCTCGAAAAAGCGCATCAAAACGCTCAGTATTATATAGAAGCGTGTAAGGGGCATCGCTCTGACGACTTGTATGTATATACATGTTACATGCACAGTAAGTGCGCGCGCGTGCGAGTTTCTTCGCGCGACTTCTCTCCGCCACCAGAGAGCGCGTATTATCGCCGCTGCTTCTCACGTACTTACATACATACATGCGCAACCTGCTGCTGCTCTGCTGCTGTTGCTGCTGCTGCGCTGCTCCGAAACGTACGGCACGCGCGCGCCAGCTGCTGCTGCGTAGTAGTGCGTGACATACACATACGCACACAGACGGGTAAAGACCGCGAGACGGGCGTGAGTAAAAAGCGTTGGTGTGCGAGCGAGAGCGTGCGCACACGTTCACCGGGATCGGAGAGAAGTGTAGAGAGCGACGACGGGAGAGACTGCCGGAGAGCGTAGTAAAAAAGAGAGCGGGCTCGTAGTGGCGCGCCGCCAGCCGCCGAGAGAAGTTACAACGGGAGAAAAACATCGGTGAGAGAGAGAGAGAGAGTGGAAAACACCGAGGTACCGAGTGCATACGTACTTTGCCAGTGCGCGCCAAAAAAGAGACAGCCTGAGACAAAGGCCAGCGGGGATACGCGAATGTCCTCGCGAGCGACAGCCGCAGCTGCGCCTACCAGGAGATGCTGAACTAGGCCGCTGCTGCAGCCGAGAGCGCGTAAGTCCACGCGTGCGAGAGTGACAGAAAGACGGAGAGAGAGACAGAGAGAGAGAGAGAGGAGTGAGAGAGGCCGGCGCGAGAGAGATCGGATGCCGCTCGCGCGAGAGGTAGTACATGGTAGCAGCATATACGCACCTATATACGGTCCAGACATCGCGGCCTTCGCGCGCGCGAAAAAGTGCCCGCGCTCTCGAAAGAGAGAGAAAGAGCGAGGCCAAGGTATAACCTTTACCGTGCGGCGCCGCCGAAAAAATGTGCGCGCCTTCCGTGCCGCTGGTGCTTGTTCGCGCGCTCCAGAGCAGCAGGCAACAGCAGCCCGTGGGCGGCCCTGTACCTATATTCCGCGTGCTATCGTGCGCGGGCTCACAGTTGGCGCTTTGCCCGCGTTCGAAGAGTCGAGAAAACGGGCCCTTTCGGCGTATTGCGAATTATTATTCAAAAGTGGAACGTTTCGCGTATACGCGCTGAAGGCTTCGAGGGTCGGCTTTTATATACTCACTCGTATGTTGTTTTGGTAGGCACTATATTATAAAGGGGTCGGTTAAGTAGGTGGAGTTTTGTGTGGCGGTAAAATAAGAATGTGTGTGGGATGCGTGACATAAGAGTACAAGAAAAGTCATTGAGTTAAAATTTAATGAGTTGTGAGAAATAATGTTAAGGTTGTGTTTGGTTGGAAAGATTAATAATCTTTTTTTTTGTGTGTGAAAAATTTTAGTATGTAAGTTGCAATTGAGTAATGAAAGAAATTGACAGATTGTTTATCTTGCAGAATACTGATTCATGTGAATTTGTCTCTGATTGATTCACCTGATGCGGCACCATGGTTGGCTTTCTCGAAGAGGATAAGGGACTGTTCCCTCTTCAAAGCATTTCTTCCATAGTGCAGATCTTCCAGAACCAACTGGAAAACAGTGTAGAGCCAGATCTGGCTTTGCTTTCCATTGTGGTTGGAGCTATTGAGAATTCTCTAACATGCAATCGAAACTTTGTAACTGAAGAAGCAGCTGCTTACGATGAACCAAAACTTCCACCTGTGGATTTCCAAACAGCTGAAGCAATGTACACAAAGTTCCATTCAATCATCAAGGGTGCTGTAGATCTTTCAGTTTACAATACTAAATATGCTACCAGGGAATTGGTGAAAAGAGTATCAGACATTATCTGGAATTCATTAACAAGAAGTTACTATAAAGATCGTGCGCATCTACAAAGTTTGTATAGTTATTTGACGTCCAATAAACTCGACTGTTTTGGAGTAGCATTTGCAGTTGTCGCTGGATGTCAAGCTTTGGGTTTTAATGATGTTCATCTTGCAATGTCGGAAGACCATGCTTGGGTTGTTTTTGGAAAAAATGGTGAAGAAACAGCAGAAGTAACTTGGCATGGTAAGTTTCTTCAAAATTCAGCCTTATATAAAATAGCTCTATTTATAATCTTAATATTTATATTACTAAAATTCTTTTCTTTTTTTTTTTCAATACAATTTTTATTTTTATCTGTGTAATGTCATCTGTGATTCTTAATAACTTTATAAATAATGAATACTGAAGATAATATAGAAAAATCATTATAAAAAAATTAGATAATAACATGAATTTCAAATATAAATAGGAAAAGGAAATGAAGATAAACGTGGTCAACCTGTAGATGCTGGAATAGCATCGAGATCATGGTTATACTTAAATGGACATGCAGTTGTTTGTGACCGAGCAATGGAAGTTGCAACAATAGTGTCTGCTATAAACCCTAGTTTCAGTGCAACAGCAGATGCCGTGGAAGTAGCTTTATTACAACAAGAACTCCTTTGGTTATTATATGACTTGGGACACCTAACAAAGTATCCTATGGCTCTTGGAAATCTTGGAGAGTTAGAAGAAGTAGCACCAACGCCAGGGAGACCTCCTGCAATAAATCTCTTCCAGGTATAAAAAATATTTCTTTACATAATTTTATGAACGATAGGAGTTATATTTCTGATTCAAACAATTTTATTTATAGGAAGCTGTGCGATCAGCAAGAAAGTATTATGATAATGCACATATTTATCCTTATACCTACCAAGGAGGATATCTTTATCGGCATGGATTGCATCCAAATGCACTTGCATCATGGGCTGATGCTTCTGATTCTTTGAGAAAGTAAGTAGCCCGTCAATATGTTAAGTTTCAAAAAGAGTAATAAAATAGATGAATACAATCGTATTCCATAAAATGTTTTAGTACTTTAAAGATATTTATTAATATTTCAAATTATATTCAACAGATACGACTATTCTCGAGATGATGGTGAAATATATAAAGAGCTACTAGAAATAGCCAATGAACTCATTCCACATACAGTGAGAGCAGATGAACATCTATTAAGACAACCAAGGTGTTTTGCATATTTGCTACGATTTTACGATGGTATTTGTCAATGGGAAGAAGGTGCAAATACACCAGTTTTACATATTGGGTGGGCAAGACCCCTCGTCAACACCATCTCCAAATTTGATGCAAGCATTCGTGCTCAAGTTATTATCGATTGTTACGAAGAAGAATCTAAAGTTTCAGAAGGAAGTTCTGATGAAACTTTCAACAACAACAACAACAACAATAATAATAATTACTACAAAACGAAGGTTTAAAACACACAAATTTTAGATGAAACGACTTTCAACATTAAATTTAGAATTATAAATTAAGGTATTAAT
Organism: Torymus flavipes; assembly: GCA_030522905.1. Classification (NCBI taxonomy): domain Eukaryota; kingdom Metazoa; phylum Arthropoda; class Insecta; order Hymenoptera; family Torymidae; genus Torymus; species Torymus flavipes. The sequence goes on along the minus strand of JAPYZO010000078.1, from coordinate 26,852 downwards.
TAAATTTCTTTTTCTTTAGGAAAGATGTAGTGCAACACGTGATCTGATTAAGAGTCTAGAATCGAAAGTACCTGAGGATCTAGAGCCTATGCATCCAAGTATCCAGGCTCTTGCTGCAGCCTGTGGTGAAAAGATTCTTAATAGGGATTATTTACTGCAAGGTGATGGTGAACCTTTTGTTGCGCCAGCAGATACCATGCTTGAATTACCATTGTCAGCATCGTCAGTATGTGGCATTTCGACGCCATCGACTTCACAAGATAGCCTCGACGATGGTTTGAGTGAATTGGAGTTAGAGCTGGACTCAGATGAAAATGAAAGTCCACGAATCACGCTCTACAGTCAGAAGATGAAGGGCCTCAAGGATTTGCTGCTCGCCGAGAAACTCAACACACATGCGGTATCACTGCAATTAACAGCCCAAAGTCAGGTACAAATAGGTAAAAAATCTAGGGGTGTCGAAAAGAATGAAGAAGTTGTTGGTGTGAACCACAGGCCTAAAAGGTCGAGAAGAGAATAATCTTTAATGAAAGCTGGAATTTGGCGATCGATCTTATTTCCGGCTTCTCGAAAACGGCGCTCGATTAAAGCACCGTGCACAAGTTGCGTCGATTCTCATTGAAAGACTTGCTTTTAAAATGGGACAGAATTGGATAAGTCATTTAACATGTCTTTAAAAAAAAGCAATGAATTATTTTATTGTAGATAACATTCTTTTTTAAAGAGATATGATACGATATTTTATCATATCATATATATATTTATATTTAAAGCAATATTTGTTATAATATAACAAATATTTTATTACTTTAGTTACTAATAATTTTGTTACATAATAATTTTATTATTTTGTTCAATATTTTTATTTTAATAGAATCAAGAAAACAGTTGCTAAAAATGTATATAAATATATCTGTTTCAGATTACCTTATATTTGTCCATTATGTATAATCAACTTGTCGTATTTTAAAAGCATGTCCTGTCATTTTACTCCATTTCATTATTGTGGGGATTATAATGGCGTCATGACAAAAACAATTGTGTAATGGTAAAAAGGAATGCAAAAGCATTATTGTTGTCTTTTTATTGATATGCAGTATAGATATCCAAACGAAATAGATAAACGCTGAGGCAACAAAATTTGTAGAAAGTACAAAACAAACAAAAAATTTATCTTATATTGTAGTCAAACGTTGCGGGCATTCGTGCTTATTATCTTTTTTTAATCGCTTCCAAAATATTTGTCGAGGTAAGATTTCAGTAAAATGTTAATGCAAAAAATTTTCCTTGAGGATTAGTATTTAGATCTAATTACAAGTTATTTTACTTTTTTCTTAATTTTTCCAATAAATTGTAGTACATACTAGACTTGCATTCGGAGCGCTCCGACGCTCCTTGATAAAATGTAAATTCTAATACTACAGTTTTAAATACTTTTAAAAGATTTTAAAGTTAAATTTCTTTTGAAACAGATTTTAAGAAGAACGTTTTACTCTGATCTTGACTCAACATTGACTTGACTGAGATTTTCGTGTTCGCACGATTATTAATTTTGCATAATGCAAATAAATATTTTTTATTACATATTATATACCTATATCTAACGTCTCGTTGCACTTTGCTTATTTATTAAAGAAAGTTTTTCTTCTCAACTCTACATATATATCTCTTGCACTATCGATTGCGATTGACTAGTTGCCGTTAATGTTTTTTACATTTAAACCATTATGAGAAGTAGTTACAAATTTTCTATTAGAAAAACGCTTTTATAATCTAGTTAGTGAACCACAACATTCCGCTCCTTTTTTAGGTGGTATAGAAACAATTAAGTTTTACTATTAGAAATTATGCCTTAGGCATGAAATGCTCGCTTATTTTTATAATTATTTATTTTTATGAACTTTTAAGTCTTAAAATTGTACTATAAGTTTTTCTATTCGAATAGGATCTTCGATGTTGCTCAAAATAACTATCACAGATTTATATCAATAACATAATTTTACGTAGTCCAAATATATTTACTGATTTTTTCCACATTGAAATAGATTCCATTTAATTATTTTAATAGCATAATTCTGCACTTAATGATTTTGATTATTACTTACAAGAATTTAAATGAAATCTTTTTTCAATGATCTGTATCTGTTTCAATGTGTATGTGAAATTCGCTTTTATATTTGAATTACTTTCTGATTTTGCAATTTTTTCTTAAAATATTGTTTGTATACAAGATTATACATTTTCAAATTCTCACAATTTCATTCACTTTTTCAAGTGAAAACCTAACAAAGGCAATTTCTTTTCCCTAATTGCTATATATGGCATACCCTCATTTGCGATGCTTGCCACTTTCTTGATAATCTTTACCTGTTCATACTGTTGTGCGAAACATTCAGTTTTTCTGCTCGATACCTCGAACAATCACACGAATACGTAAACGCACCTCGACGATAGATAACGTCGTGGCCAATAATTCGAAGGGAACTTCGTCAATGTTTTGATGGATTGTTATTGTAGAGTAGGTTCGTTAAGGGTAAATAAATAAATGATCGATTACTATGAAACAAATTCGTGAGAAAGGATGAGAAAATGTAATAAGTGGGTTTCGCATTGGAGAATTTTGATAAAAGAATTTTGAGTAATAAGTTTAAATTTTTTGTTGTTGTAACAAAATGATATGTACAGTTATGTACTAAAAAAAAAAGAAAATTTAACTTTACCATTTTGTAGAAAGTACACCAAGTACTGGATATACCTTTGTATTTTACTTAAATATGTTACTTAGTCAGCTTACCTATTTTTATTATATTTAAGCTATAATCAACTAAACTCAGTTATACATAAATAAGTAAACTAATTAACTACCTATTAACAATAATTAAATAAACAGTGCATGAATAGTTTGATCTAATAGTAATTAGGAATAAAACTTTTGATGTAAATTTGGATTAGTATAATAAATAAAACTACTGTGTGTTAATCTAAAAGACGAATGTAGTAACATATGTGTCATCATATAACTATCAGATTTTATAATGTCTTAAAATGGTAAAGCTAAGTTACTTTTCAAAAAGTAAGCAATTAATTAATCACCAGCAAGAAAAGATTTAAATTTACTATTTACAACTTAAATCGCATATTCAACCTCTGCGCATGAAACCTCACACAGAATGAAATATGCAGTCCGAATGTATCATTGACAGTCGCGTAAAAAAATAAAGGGCGCTATCATACTGTGATGCTGAATATACTATATAATAACCACACTTGGTATATTGATAACTGTAGTGATAAGAAATTGATATTCAATGCAGTGCGCAAATGAACATAATACTATTTACATTACGTACAGGTGAAATATTCAAGTTTTATTTAATTGCATAATTTTGATGCTTTGAAGACTATGATTAAATAAAATTCAATCTAATAGTTGATTTTTCGCGAAATCTGCAATTCTATTTGATACAAATTTTACACAAAATAATTTTTTCCAAAAGTAACTTCAGTACAACTGAGAATTTCGCCTTATTTTTTTTTCGCAGAACGTGTTTTTCGCGTGTATTAATTATTAAAGCCATACAAACTATTGTATTCGATAATAAAAGACCTTGATCGTTGAATGATACTCCCCAGGAATGCTGAAGCACTTAAAAATTTCATCTTTCTTGAAGTTACTTTTTTATGAAATTGACAATTAATGTCAAAATCGGAATATCACTAAAATATATACAAAATTGTAATTGATCGTTGCTTACAATTGCCTAACGTTTTTCAGTGGCCTTCTTGTTCATTATTAATAACCTTAATATTAAAATTGTAGAAATTAGTAAATGTAAATTAGTATAAATTAGAATAAGTAAAATACAAAATATTAAGTAACCAGATATAAGGTAGTATCATAGAAAATTTGAATATTATATGTTATAACATTTTAAACGAGTTTATGTATTTACTTTTTAATGTAGTCTTAAAATACTTTAAAAAATTTCTACTTGATTGTGAAAACATTGTTATACGAAATTTTTTCAAAAAAATATTAAGAATGACTTGTCAACTTCTTAGGATGTAAAATATTAAAATTAACTTTTCCTTATGGGTTAAGATTAAACCTTTAAAAAATTGTCTCACTAAAAGTATGCATTAAGTATTTAGCATATTTCGGATCTCTAAACCTCGCAGAAAGTGTAAGCATTAAAATTTATTTTAATTTAGTCATGCTTTCATTAAATGATTTACCTTTATGTAGGTGACTTTTTAATATTCGGATGTATATGGCGTTTTAATTTGAGTATTGGCCCAATATAAGAATAGATGAAAAAAAGAACTTGTAAGAAACTTGAGATTTTTGTGCTTTGTGCGTTTTAGTTTTGCGTATTACATGGGATTTTACCGTGTACTGCGAACCGCGCGTGCCCAATTGATTGATCATATTGCGACTTTGCGATCGTTGTCTCTATTTGGAGAATTTTTTTTCTCCTCTATTGTCTTGCCATAATTATTATCAACGCTAAAACAACAACTGTTTACGTTCTATAAAAGAGTTCAATAGAATGAATTTTTTCTCAGACTATACGACGCTCCTTTTCATAACGAAATTTTTTTCGAAACTAGCATCAAATAAACATCACATATAGTTTTAATCGTTGATAATTGTGTATAATTTTAAATGTCTGAGAAATTTTATGCTATGTATTGTGTTTTAATGACTGCATTCTTGTAATTATATGAATCATTTGATGAATTAGCTCTAACATAAGTATTTAAAAGCTTAATATCTTTTATACTTATGAAATATTTTATTTGTCTCAAAAAGGTAAAATATTAATTAGTCAATACAATTATTATGTGTATATTTGTAAAAGTAAAATTTTCTAGTTCAAAATTAGTAATACGCAGAGAAAATTTTAATATATTGATAAAATTACTTTTATATTTACTTTAATTTTAAACATTTAATTTGAAGCAAAATTTTAGTCGATGACATTTAATTTATTAAAAAAAATTTATTTAAAGAATATATTGATGATATCAAAATTAATCCTTTTTATATGAGAGAAGTATATATAAATATATATTTTTACAATGTATTCGATTAAAAAGTAATAAAAAAGCATAATAATATATTAAAAATTTTGTTAGTGTATAAGTTTTTGAATTTTTCACGGCGTCGTATTTACGTCGCAATTATAGAACAGGGGCTTTAGTGTAGTGAATAGAACGAAAGCGATTATCTTAGGAAAATCAGTATTTTTGTATTATCGTTCTCGTTTGTGTGAAAAATCTAGCAGCCGTCGCGTAGATCTTAACTTTTGATTCTCGATTGGAGAGAACAGATGAATTAATCGTTGGTACGAGATTTAAAGTAAGGATTTGAAAAGGAACCAAGTGAAATAATAATGTTTTTAATTATATTTTGTAATTTTCTAATAAAAATGTATGAAATCTCATCGAAAATAAGGTGTAGTATTACAACTTGCAATCACATTATGTATTACTTTTATTGAATTCTGCAGATTTATCATAACATAAATGTGTCCAAAATGTATGTACAATTATTTTATGTCTACACGAAATTGATTAAAAAAATTGCGTTGATTTTGCAAGAGAAAATCGAATTGTTCCTAGTATTGATATTAAGAAAGAAAAACAAAGCTTTCCGATTCCACTTGGTTCCATACTTTTTGGGCATCGTGGTAAGGATTAATGTATAATAAAATTTGTAAAAAGGCGTTGAATATAATGTAGTCATACTAATCTTCGTCTATGTCTCGCTCTCATTCTTTTGTATAAAGGTATCTTTAATCGTTTGTTGGCAAACATGGAAAGGCTCTTTTAAACCGATGTTAACGATGTTATTAATGAGAAGGAAAAAAGTAGCTGCTACAATATTCATACTATATTTAAGCAATTTATCATTTTACACGAACATCAGAAACTATGCTACTTTTATGTAACTAACAATTAACATAAAATACTGCAAAATGCGCATAATGAATTCGTGCCATTTGTATTTACTTCTCGAAACACAAGAAATAAAGAGATCTCTGCGACATTAGAAGCTTTTCAAGCTCGAGATACATTGATTATATTGCTAATTAAGAATACGTGTTGTTCTTGACGCACAAAGTTTATCTGGTTGTGTAGTATGTAGCAAGCCCAATATGGCCGAAATTCACGATAAAGACATTCTGCTGTATATCTTTTGAGCTCGAAGACTGAATCATCTTGGGATAAGTGTATTACAGTATCACTCTTAATGAAAAATTTTCAATTTAAGAATATATACTAAAAGTTGAAAGATGATTTTGATCATTTTATTTAATCCTCTAAATACAAATTTGTATTTAAAAAAAATAATTTTTGCATGATAAAAACAAAAATTATTTTTCAAAACGTCGAGTACGAACTTAATAACTCTGAAGGGTTAGAATATATAATCATAACTTAATTAAAGAATGTAGTATTCAAACAATTATTGAAATAGCAATGTACACGTAATCTCGTTGCCACGTACATGAAAGTTTTCTTCGAGCTCTTGTCAAAAATTACGTTAAACAATTAATCTGCAGGACATTAAAAAACAATCTACTTCCACGGGGGCATATTAAAGTAATCGTATAAAAAGCTGAAAGTTGTAAGTCACAATATTAGTAAAATACCTACGTGATACTTATATGTATAAAAAATAAATTAAATTTATTTTACAGTGGTATATAAGTACATCTATATGTATTTAAAAATATTAAAAAAAACCGTAATTATGTGATTGCAATGATAAACATGAAAAACACGTGATCAAACACTTTAAATCAATAACTATTTATATTATTCATTGTTACATAAAATTTCAACTTTTAATTAAATTTCATTAAAGTTTTATTGATTCATGTTATTGATTTAAATTTCAAAAAGCGACTTTTTTTCCGTCCCTCCGTGCGTTTTAATCCAATGTAAATTATTATAATCTTACAATTAAACTCATTTTCATTGCAGTTAGTTCATGTTGAATTCGTCTTTCTTTTTTTTTTTTTTTTTTTTTTTAAATCGTTTGCAAAAAAATCCTATTATATGTGCATATTACACAATGAAAACGAGTTTAATTACTATATGTGAATTCAGAAGCAAGAATGTTAAATAACATGCAATGAAAAATTTTGTCATCGTGACTTCGCTCTGATTACTGTGACTGTTAGAAGAGCAAATGCACCAATTTACTCTAATCTTGTATTTGCGCGTTCGTTGAAAATTGAAAATGGAGAGAATGTGAAACTGTGAAACTAAAGTGAAAAAAGAGAGCATAAGGGACCGAGAGATTTTCAGAGATATTTAAAAAATATATATATATATTAAAAGAACCCCCGAAGTTGCTTCCCTACAATAAATAAAGAGCCATGGGTTTAATAATAACTTCATGTGCATTTTTCCGTTTATAGGAAGGTGCTGAAGAAACGTTTGAACAGGCTCGAGTAGAGTGTAAACGCAGTTATATTGTTGACTGAGAGAACAGTGATTTGTAAAGGCATCTTGAAAATGTCTTGTTTTTTTGTGGATTATAATAAACTATTTTATTCTACATATTAGTAGTTCATTTTCTCATAAATATTGCCAATTAAATCTCTTTTCTTTTATATTTTGATTACTTGTCATGATTTCATCTAACAGTGAGAGTATAAATGGCTTCCGGATTACCGAATTGGTTGAAACTCCATAGAAGAATTTTTTAATCAAAAAAAGATTTGTGCCGCCTCTGCACACAATAATAGGAAAAAATGATTAAAAGTATATTGAAAAATTCTTTATTAAATTTCAATTACTTTTAAAAACTCATAATTTATAAAGAAATTAATAATTCTGAATGTTTAAAAATCAAATTACAGCTGTTTCTTCTAATATAATTATCGCTTTTGTATAATAATTATTTATAATTATCCCATCTTTTTTCGGGACTTAAAAAACCGATTAAATACGTTTTCAACTAATTTTGTAACTAGAGTTACAAAAGTAAGTTAGTTCAACAGAATATTTTAAATTACGGATTGATTTTAAAAGAATTGATACAATTTCCAAGTAAAACAAAGGTATATTTTATTAAGTACATAAGCTGGAGTATTAAAAGATGGTCACCTTGCTTCAAACTGGTATACAGGTATCTGGTCTCAAGGTTACGACTGGATACTCGTTTTCTGTTCTTTTCAACGACAATACATGGCGTACGGAGCTCAAGAAGGCGAAAGGCTTTTCGCTTGATTGGAGTTGAATCCTCGCTTCGTCTCGCATCGTGTGTATTACTTCTCTCGTATAGCATCGTATAACTTTTATGCTATTTTAACGTTAAATAGTAAAACTATTTTTGTGAAGAAATTTGTGAAAAACATGTTTAAAACAAGGTTTATAATGTTTGGGAAGTATCTACAATAATTTTATTATTAAAAGTATTAATGGTTGGTTATTTCAAAATAATGCGTTCTTAGGGTAAGTTTGATCATAAAATTATTTTTATAAAAGGTAGAAATGATACAAATTCAAAATTATCTTAATAATTTGTCTTTATTGCAATGTTTTACAATTTTCGCTATATCGCACTTAAAATATAAAACGTGTAATAAATTACAGAACGGTTACATCTTATATAAAGTAATAATGCTTAAAAAGTACATGTAATATTTGGTCATTTTTGCTTTTATAATAATATATAATATATATCTATGCATAATCAAATATAGCTAACAACTCGTGTTTGTCTCTGTTCGTCATAACAACTCACTCACTCTGTAGAAAAAATCATCTAGCGTCCTTACTTACGATGGTAACACTCTATATTTAATAGTTGGAACTGTTGTTTATCTCATCTTATTTTACAGTGCACACAACGCTTACAATGATCAACGGAAATTCACATTAATACTGCATTTACACGCGACAAAAAAAAAATACAAAACAATAAATTGATTTACAGACGTCAAGATGAAAAGCCCAGAAGCGAATTCCGCTAAAAAAACGTGATACGAAAATAAGGCAAAACAACAAAAAGAGGGATTTCATCCCTAATAATTACAAAAACTAATTACAACGTTAACACCAAGTAAGTATTCAAAAAAATTATATAAATCTAAATTAGAATTAACGTGCATAGTATCGAATTTGATTAAAAAAATATTTTAAATCTTCACTTAAATAAATCTTAATTTTGTTAAGTCAAATTAGAACATAAATTTAAAAACGAGGAAGTATGAAAACATGAATGAAATTTAATTTACAAGAAAATCAATGATAGTAGATCATAAACCACTCGGTGAAACGTTTAATGTGTTGCGTCGCTGCGTGATTCTCGTCCTGCAGTCGGCGATTCTCGTCTCGTAAACGACGAACCTCGTCCTCCAATGAGAGTCTGCGGCGCGTCTCGCGGGCTACGCGCATCTCTAAACTCGATAGGTGACTCTGCAGGTCTGTGACCGAAGTTCTGTAACAAGGACAATTTTTTCTTACTTACATTTCTGCACAGTGTAACTCTATTTCTTTCTTTACTATTCAATATATGAATAAGCAAGTCAACTATTTTTTTAAACACTTTTTATTAGAATTTGTCTGATGCAAATAAATATTCATATCATATCGGAAACATTTTCATCATTAGAATTTTTGTAATATTTTGAGATAAATTCTGTCAAATACATCTTACAATAATTTTTTATTTATGATTTATGGTTTTTCATGTGATTAAGAATGATTTAAAAACTTACGGAATTGTATTTGATCCTTCCATAAGTCTATCTTCCGACCATTCTTGATTATGTTTAGATGTTCTATTATTCGATTCATCTTGGTGATTCGTATTCCAAGAATCTGTATCTATGTCTGAACTTTTTACATCTTTATTAGTCATATTACTCGTAGGCTTCGTTATTTGTTGAGGTGTTTTTGTTACACGAGGGGATAGTCTGCAATATTTGTAATAAATAATAAATAACGAAATAAAAAATTATTAAAATTATATTTATTTTAAATAAAACAAATACGAAGAAAAATAAATTAATAAAAAAGGTTATCAATGAGAGTAACATGATTATTACTTCTCTTAAAGTTTTAGATGCATTGTAAAATTAAATATCATAAATAAAAATAATGTAAATAAAATTCTTTTTTGATATTTTATCAATGTGACATAAATTTAAATTAACTGTTTATAGGGAGATTTTTGAATGGAAGGAGGTTAAGGGTTTAAAGGGAAATATTGCTATACAAAATGGGATTTAATCAATCTGCAAGATTACTCATTATTAATTATAGGTATCGCTGTCCTTTAAAGAAAACTTTATTAATAATTACAAATTTTAAATTGTACAGTTAATTTTGCAAGCATCCAAATATTATAAAATGTACGTAAATCAATGATGCATTATAAATTGTCGGTAGCGCCATGTAGTCAAGAGACAATACATATTTAAAATGAAATTAATAAAAAAAAATTGAATTCATCTTGAAAAATGGAAATTGTGTTGAATATTTATATAATGTGAGTTGTAACAAGTTTAATATACTTTCTAAATATTTGATACCAGTAATATATTCTTTAAAAATTTCTTCGTGTCTTTAAAAATAAACAAACATCATTTATCAATTAACGAAATCATATAAAACTTAAACGATGGCTAATTTTTAAACTTACATGACTACTTAAGGTGTAATTTATATTCTACACTTAAATGAACTTCGATAAAACGAAACAAAAGGAAGTATCACTTCTGAAGTTAATTATATTACTATATCACTGATATCGTAAAGTATACTAATAGACACACCTTTCTTTAATATTTGTGTAAATTGTTTTTAATAATTATTATTTTTTATAACTAGTGCAAAAATATTATATATATATAAAAATGTTATTCTTTATTAAAATTTATTAACTGTTTATAAAGACGATGCCATTGCTTAATTGACATGAGACATGAGAAATATTAAAATTAAAAAATAAAATGATGTCGATGAATGTATCTATTATTTTTTCCGTTCTGTCGAGTTTTAGTTTATAAAATTGACTTATTCATACTGAATGAATAACAAATTGATTAGCTTGATCAATATTTTATGAAATGATAAAAAATCTACCACAAGTCAAAGAAAACTACATTAATAATGTATCGAGACTTAATAAGTTTAAACATGTCTCTCCTAATTACAAATCCAAATATATTTTTTTAATTTTATTAATAACTGATCTTAGAGTTTTTGTCATGAAAATAATGAATATGTAACCTATAGAAATAGTGCCTTGATTTTGCATCACAATCGAAACTTTATCTATTCTTTCATGATTTATTTACCTTTCTTCTTTCGTCATTTTGTTTTCACTAGGCGCAGGACTTGAGGCTGTGCTAGCATTTGAAATAACTGTTGCAGGTCTTGCCATCGTTAAAATAACTTCAGATCCAGGATTTCCATTTTCCTGTGAGCCATTAGGCAATACACTCAATGTGGACGAACTATTTCCGCAGAGATTTTCGCGAGATCTACATCTATTTTGAATTTCCAATAAATTATTGTTTACTTTATTCGAATTTTGATTATTCTTTGAATTCTGATTACTAATTGGATGACCATCATCTGCTATGTAATCAGGATTAATAAGTTTCATGAGATCTTCTTGTAAAGTGCTGGAAGTCAGATTTGCAGAATTTCTATGCGAGTTTCTAGCACCAGATTTAGGTCTTGGACTTTGATTACGAGATCCAGTACTTGATGGAGTTAAGTTACCAGCTCGATGTTTATTCGCCCTTCTAAGTCTGCAAGTATTGTAATGAAAATTAATCGATTTCGTTGTAATGAAGTTATACGATTCTTTATTATTTTTAAAATAAAAAATAAGATACAATAATACTTGTTCATTCCTTAAAATTACATACTAAAATTTATTTCAATGGACATATTTTTATTTTAACTTTTACCCTAAGCAAACAATTTATGATTATTTATATTTTGAAATTTAGTTAATTTTATATTTTTTTTTTCAGCACAATGATTTTTATAAATATGTTTAGAAAAATTATATTCACATAAGTAATCAATATGAACCATTAAAAAATTGTTGCAATTGTAAACACAACTGTCTGTTAGCATCTTAAATTTATTGTGATTTTAAAGCAGATAATAATAGTATAATATGTAGAGAATATTTTAATTTTATATTGATATTTAAATTTTATTTCGAAAAAATTTTAAACTTATTCAATATTTTATTTGTAACAGTGTCCTTATCAAAGAGTTTATCTCACATCAATAAAAGAGAGATTTATGCATACCTAGGCGAAACATTTCCCGAACCATTGGATAATTCATCCTCACTCGGTAAAGTGGAAATATCAGTTGCATTGCCATCAGAAATTCTAACCTCTGGCGGCAAACTTGACGTAAAATCCTTGGGCCTGTATTCGATACTAACTTTATGTGGCACAGGTCTCTCAGACATAGTCGTTTTAAGGCACGTTACTTTCTCGCCTACTTTAAATTCTTGAGGTTGTTGCACCTCGTGTTCGTCTTTGCGGTCGCTATTTAAATCTAAATGCTGAAGTAAATCTGTATCATATTTGCTTCTTCGCCTTTCGTATATATCTTCATTGTTAACTTTATTTTCGTCATAAACATCATAGGATTTAGAACTGCGATCGACTTTACTTTCAGTATGCATTGTCGAAGATTGTTCATACTCAGTATAGCGAACTAGATTATTGTTGCTACCTGATTTTGGAAGACTGTAAGTCACGTTCTGTACAAGTGGCAGCGAATTTGATACTGTCAGTTTTTGGTGTGCTGAAAATTAAATGTAGATGTATATTAATGAATTAGAAAAATAATGTTATTTTACAAACTAATTGTAATAATAAACTATTATTTAATTGGAAAAAAGTACTTGAACGGTTTTTAGATACATTTTGTAAGAAATATACAAAAAAGACAGTTTTTCAATTGAGATTTGCATATTTCACACAGAGAATTCAATATCTACCTTCATTCTTATGTAGTTCTCGCTGAGAAGCGTAAATGTTTTCCTGCTTTGTTTCATACTTTTCCTTTTGCAATTTCACATAGCTAGTTGTTATATGATCCTGATTGCGATGAGCATTGTCAAGTCTCTGATAATTATCGTGTCTAATGCTCTCTTGAATTGTCCTAGGCGAAACGTAATTACTCTCCTTAAGATCGTGATTATGTAGGTGATTGTGATGTCTAATATTGTCATAATTTTTTCCAGTAGCGTAATGAGACTCCTTTTCCTTTTTTGGCGTACAAGAACTAACTTTATTCGGTGTGTTGCTTTGATAATTTTGTCTAGCTGGTAGAGGTGGTGGTGTACCGTCTCTACGATGTGCTGGATCTTGATCTTGTGGTTCAAGTAATTCATACCTAGAAATCATTTATATGATTTATTTAATAAGTAAATGAATAGACTAATCAAAACATAGATTAATTGTAAGGATATAGATGCGAGTTCGATAAGTTTTATGTCAAAAACTTCAAAAAATTAATTGAAAAACTAAGAAATTTTTTTTATAACAATAATGTTTTTCGAAAATGTATAACCATTTATGATATTCATCTGAAAATTTGTAATTTGACCATAGTATAATTTAATAAAAGATATTAGTTTACAGAAAAGTCAAGAAAATCCGAAATGAAAACTTAATTTGTTTTATTTTCATTTTCAATGAGTATTTATTTTGTTGATACATGCAACATTAATGCTTTTATTTATTTATTTATTTTTACAACACAGGTACTATCTCACATTAAGAAGAATATAACGAATTTGGCAATGGCAAGGATCGCCGTCGGCGTCGTTCAACGATAAGCGGTTCCGCAAACTAATCGTAACGCACGCAAACTCACCATCGATCGTCAGTGCTACTGTGTCCGCTGCTGCTGCTGGTCATGGTACCTTCTATGGGAAACCGCGGATCGTTGAACGACCTGGAGCTCGAGCCCGTTCCATAGCCCGAGCTGTTACTGGATCGCGGAGGACTAAAAGACCGATCGTACCTCCTTTGATGTGGCATGGCTGTCTGTTGGCCCGGCGTATTGTCCGGATTAGTCAAGTTCTCGTAATCTCCCTCGTAGTTATTCGATAAATACTGGCAGTTTTGGAGCGTGCAGCCTCTGTAAAATAAACATATTCTTTATTGTTTAAGCTTATTTAAAAACATTGATAAATTTTTTAAAACAATTTACAATATTCAAAGAAAAATTGAAGAAACAATAAAAAAAACGGTATAAATCCATTACCTTCTAGGAGTGCCGTCGTTCGTGGGCGGAATCACGGTAACAGTGACCTGGGCGCTCGTTTTGAGAAGATCGACCATCTGATCGTGGCTGAGCGTCGACACGGCCACTTTGCAAATCTCGACTAATCGCGAGCCCTGTCGGAGACCCGCCTGCCAGGACGAACCCATGCTCTCAACCTGCGTAACCACCCCGTCTGGTTGGACGTGAAACCCAAGCTGACCGAGGCCGTTCCTTTTGAGAGAGAGCTCGGAGGCGGGCGCACCCTGGGTCACAGAGCGCAGACGAGCCACGATTTCCATCAGCTCGTCGCGGTCGCCGTAGTCGCCGCGCACGTGAATCGTTATGCACTCGCCTTGATGATGATACAAGCGTAGGCTGAAATCGTAGTAGGCAGCAAGTGTTAATTTTATTCATTTTAGATGCACAAATTTATTATAAAATACATTTAAATGAATTTAGGGTATAAATAAGAATTTAATAAGGCTTTAAATAAAGGTAAGTAAAAAAGTAATTGACGATTTTTCAACAATACCATTAATATACTGTTAGTAAAACTAAAGAATAAAATTCATAAAAAGTAGAAACCTATTAAAGACATAATCATTGTCCTTTAATAAATTATCAGAGATACGGCTCTATTAGATGATTCAGCCGACTGTTGCCCTATAGCTTATCGATCGATACCACGTACCTGTTGGTCTGAGCGTGCCATCCTAAAACGCTGATGCAAGGCGTGACGAAGACGATCTGCCTCGAGTGCTCCTCGATCAAAACTATCGTGTCGATGCTTATGCCGAGATAGCAGTCCGTATTTTGATTGCTATCCTCGAGTATGACCTGCCAGCAAATGGCGCCGCGCTGCGAGGCGTCGCACGAGAGCCGCGGCCGAGCGGCCGTCTTCTTTTTGCTACTGAATGACAGCATTGCTAAATAACGAAAAGTAAAAAAAAAAATTAGTTTTTATAGCATTACTTGAGAGGGAAATAGAATCTTTCAAAGGTACTCTTTAAAATAAAAAAATAAAAAATAATAAAAAAAAATGAAGGTATACTTACAGAACTTCTGCCCGGACTCGACGAGAGTCGTGGACACGTAATTCGAGGCAAGATCCTTGAGGTACTCCTGCCTCGTACGCGTCGCCATCGTGGCAAACTTCTCGGACCTGTGCGCTGCGTTCTCGGCGTTGATCGCCTTGGCCAGAATGAAGTCGGCGAAATGTTTGCCCTTGGCAAAAGTGGCGCCCGCGGGCACAGGCGGTCCGAACACCGGCACCTCCTTGCTGCGCGAGACCGACACGGTGTACTGCGTGTTCTCCGTGCACGGATTGATGGCGCGCACGATCAGGAAGACGTGCTGGAACTGCGAGCGTATCCTGCGCGGGCTGAACGGCAGTGCACCCGGTTCCTATGAAAAATAGCGAGAGAGGTGTGAGAGTGGTGTGGGATATTTTGAGGTACGGCGCAGTTTGTAAATTCAATACGCGTTTCCGTGGGAGAAGAAGGCAAGAGAATGGCCGTTGAGAGGCACGAAAACTTTTGTTAGAGACACGTTGGTTTGTAAAAGAACGAGTATTTTTGGAGTTTTGAGTTGAGAGGATTAAGGATTATTTGACTTTATGCATGATAGTGTTGGCGCTTTTGATCGAGGAAGGAAAAAGGAAAATTAAACGCGCTCCGCAGCGTACACGCCCACAATGGCCATTATGTAGGCGAGCGACGCCGCGGGCGAATGTGAAAATGTGTACCAATTTTCTTAATTGCATAAAGGAAGTCAAACAATGTTAGAAAACGTTTAACGAGCCGACAGCTCAGTGTGGAATATTTACCTGGAAGACAATGGTGACTATATCGTTACCAATGTGCCGCTTTCTAAGTAGCTGCTGACGATTATTCGGTGTGAAAGGAAGCATCGTCGAGACGTGGAAGGTGACTTCCGCTCCGCGATGAGTCGCCGCTACCGCGTGAGTACCAGTCGAGTCTGTCCTCGTGTCCAGGCCCGCTT
Source organism: Torymus flavipes (assembly GCA_030522905.1). Classification (NCBI taxonomy): domain Eukaryota; kingdom Metazoa; phylum Arthropoda; class Insecta; order Hymenoptera; family Torymidae; genus Torymus; species Torymus flavipes. The sequence continues at coordinate 10,574 of JAPYZO010000078.1, read as the reverse complement.
TGTATCCTTCGAATCCTCGCAGTCTTATTCTTTGGCCTATTTTTTATTTGCAAAAGAGAGATAATGATTATACATCTATTATATTCCTCCTTTTTTGTGCAAAAATTGCGTTGTTTAAAGAAAAAAAGTACAACTTACCAATTGAATCTAAGAATTCAAGGAATGCTGGTCCAGCGTGCTGGTTATTGTACATTTCCTCTTCAGTTCTCTGTCCGGTTCTGCAGTAGAGAACGCCGACCTTGTATCTAATGAAAAAAATAAACGTTTTAATAGAATCCTTCATTCAAATACTTTCTTATAAATGAAAAAAATTCTTTCAATTTAAAATCTTTGAAATAATCATAGAAAATAAAATAAATTCTTACGTTATTGACAATAAATTATTAATTACATTGAAAATTTGAACTTTCAAAAAAGCAACATCTTAAAATTAACACAGATCCTAAACTTTTCTATAATTCACCATATCATTTCATGAAGATGCAAAAAAATTCAACTAGAAGATGAATTTAGCATTATCGAATAACCACTCACTTGTTCGATAATCCCTGCTCGTCGAGCTTGCCGACGATCTCCTCGGCATTGGGGGTGCCCAGCCTCAAGCAGCTCATCTGCACCTCGGGCGCGACAAGCTCGAGGATCTCTCTCGTGGGTATCTTATTGCCCTGGAGTTTGATCCCCGGCAACGCCTCCTCCGGTATCGTGCCCCTCAGCGTCAGCAGTTCGGACGTCCTCACGATGATCCTGTAGTGGGCGCCCTCTCTGCGTATGCTAATGGCTACGGGTCCGAGCTGCTCGTCCATGCCGAACCAATTCTGATGATCCCGGCCGCTGAAGTAGCGCCGATAGTAGTGCGCGCCCTCGTCGATGCTCTCGATCGGCAGCGGACGCTTCTGCATCGGGCATGTGTTCTTCCACAGAGTCTCGCCGGCCGGCGGCTCGAGCACGCTTATGCCGTAAGCGAGGGGCGGCCGGTGGATGCCGTTTCCCTGGGTGCGACGTGTCAGGCCGACCTCGCGCTCGCCCTCGCCCCCCGTCTCGTTGCGAAAGAACGGACATGATTCAAGTAATTCGTTGCCTGCAGAGCAAAAGTTTTCATTGTTTAGATTTTAAACTAGTAATTTTATGGATTGGCTTTGTGTGTTTGATAAAGTGATGATTGTTGATTTTGAATAAATTTATAAAATATTTTACATTTGAAAAAAAAAACTATAACTGTAATTTGTTAATTTATATTTATTAATAATGTTTTATCTATATTTGAAAAATTTGCTTTATAAATGTAGGATAAAGATTAAATAAATAGATCTAATTGAATTAATAGATAAATATTGTACAGGTAAATAAATAACATCATTAAAAAAGTCTTATAAACTAAAACAAGAGCTAACGAATGTTAACGAATTTAAGTATTGTAATTAAGATTTCCTTTGTAACCAAACCATTCTATTAAGGCTTCTTTCATTGTTTATATTAAATGAAAAGTGGCGCCAATATACAAGGATAGAAGTCAATCAAGTGGCAAAAATCTGAACTAAGGGTTACTGACGGACGTTATCGAATCAACAGGTAGGCCAGCGAATATCTATACATGAAAGAATTGAAAAATGAAAAATTCTGAGTAATATAAATGGTTAAGAGGGCTAGACACATTTTTTTTTTTAAATAAAAAAAGTCATATTTTAATACATAACTAATTATTTTTCACTTTTTACACATAAAAAAGGGTATATTTTTACCTCACCTATAGACCTTGGTCTGGGCCCTTTATATGGTCCAGAACCACAGTCATCGATGAAACATGTTTTTTCACTATCCGTAAGCTTTCAAATTTTTCTGCGGATGGATTGACTCCAGATTTGAACTACATTATTCCTGAATAGTATAATTCTCATATGAGTGTAGGAATTTTTGATCCTATGAGAAAAAAAAAATTTGTGCTGTTTTTCAAGAATTTTTCTTTATTTTTTCCATTTTTTCAAAATTTTTATGATGTAAAAATGTTTTTTGACGTTTAATCATCCCTACACTCATATGAGAATTATTATACTATTCAGGAGCATTTTAGTTCAAATCTGGAGTCAATCCATCCGCAGAAAAATTTAAAGCTTACGGATAGTGAAAAAACATGTTTCATCGATGACTATAGTTCTGGACCATATAAAGGGCCCTGACCAAAGTCTATAGGTGAGGTAAATATAACCTCTTTTATGTGTAAAAAGTGAACAATAATTAGTTTACATTTACGTATTAAAATATGACTTTTTTATTTCAGAAAAAAAAATGGCTAGCCCCCTTAATGGAAACATTAAATAATCTTTTGTACCTATGTTGACAAAAATATTATTGACTGCTTTGAATAAACAATAATGGCATATGAAACTTATTTCTCTTTCCCATTCAGTATCCCAAGTCAGCTCACAAGATTCGATAGTTTGTAATTTCATCAAAATAGAAGCTTATTATATGACTCAGGCTACATACATGACATACAATGCAAGCTCAACATTTATCGATAATCTATTTTTTGAAATATCATGGCATCAATTACATACAAATATTAAATGAAAAATTACCTTTACAATCGTGATAAAATTGAGTTTAATAAGCAAAAATAATCGGATGATTCAGACTACAAAATTGTACTTGGCCAAATCGAAATTTCCAGCCAACCATTATATGTATATGTATATAACCACGAAATTTCCCGTACCTTTACCATCGCCAGCGTCCTCCTCTGGCGCCTCGTCCGGTGTAGACGCTCTAAGCGAGCTAGCAGCTGACGCTCCGGTAGCCGTGTTCCGCCTCCTCGCCAGCAGAATGCCGCGCAGTTTCGCCGCGTATCCTAGGTTCGCCGTGAGACTCTGACAGTCGTAATGTGCGAAGGCTCGTCTTCGATGCCGCTCCTCCACATCGGCAGAAACAACAGGACTGGTGCACGAGGCCGACGACGAGCCAGCCGCCGCCCCTGACGCTTGCTCGTCCCCACTGGGGATCGACGAGCTCGTCGTCCGAGGCGGCTTTCCACCCCATAGCCGATTCAGCTTGAGTCTCAGCTTCGGACTGGAGCCACTAGGTCCGCACACCTCGTCGACGTCCGGCGACGTAGCTCCTTGCTGCTGTTGATGATGCTCACCGCTCGCTTGCTGGTGGTGAATGATCTGTTGCTGCTGGAGCAGCTGATGCTGCTGATGGTGGTGATGCGACTGGCGCCGCATCAGCAATTCCGACGCGATGGGGCTGCGAATCGTTGGACCGCTGCCGGGATCGCCTGGCCGAAAGTCCTGCAGCATAGCCAGCAGATTGTCGCTCATCGAGACGGACTGAGCGACTACGTCGATGCTACCTGTTGATACGTCCAGCGTTGCCCAGAGAGAGATAGACAGAGAAAGAAGAGAGGGGAGATTTAGTCCGTGTACATTTTGTAAGGGGTGCGTGGGAGGGGAAAAGTGCAGTTCGCAGGTATATATGTATGGGGTATATATAAACGTGCAGTACGCGCGATCTCTCTTGAGGGTTCGTTTACGACAGGGTGCGAGGGAGAGGAGGCTTTACAACCCGTCGGGTGCCATAAGTCCTTTTCCCTAAAGGACCGGGGCGTGTGCGTAAGCGCGCCAGGATTTAGAAGGCAGTTTTGCTCGAGACACGCGTTGAAATATCGAAAGGGAAATTATGTACTTGCGCTAATGAATTTCAATTTTGTATGTTTGTCTTGTTTATTGCAAATATTTTGGGAAATGTAAACTATTCTAAAAGCTTAATTAATCTATAATTTTACGATGAATGAAGCGGCTTTTAAAACTTTATCTTTGGACGATGAATAACTAACAATTTATCATGATTTTACCACATAATAAGTATATTAAATTGTGAATGATTGAGTTTTTTTACTACTTTATATAAACAAAATGTATATTGTGAAGAAATGAGAGCTACATTGCATTATCAATTCTATAAATAATATGATTCATTGTGAAGGTGAAATTTTAAACATTGATTGTGCAATCCTACGCAATAATGATTAATTATGAAAATAAACTTTTTTTCGGTTCATTAATTTATTTCTCTTACCAAGCATCACTCCTTCTGTTGCCGTAAGCAAATTAAAAGTGAAGAAAAATGAACAATATTATTAAATTCAAAAAATTTTTTCAATGTACAAATTCATCATTTTATAAAAAAAATCAATTGCATTAACGTACAGGAAAAAAAAATAACAAACACCGAAACGACTAGAATTATTGCGTAATACAATTTCATTTGTACAACACTACCGCTCTAATCCCCACAAAGTCAAATGTAAGTACTGAGCCACCGAAACACCCACAACGAAAACCCCTCTTACTTTAACTACAACAATGACGCTACCATCGACCTCTCTCTCCATCGTCCAGCATCACTCTAACCTCGTCTGCGGATTCACCGCCGGCTCAGGTGACTCAGTACCTACACACATCGTCGCGCGTCATGAATGAAATCATCCGTATAGTAGGATACCCGAGTAGTGGTGGTAATAACGGCCGCGGGTGAAAGCGACGATACAATATAATACATACCATGCGAACCATACTCGCGCCGAAGCGGAGTATCAGGGATGCGCGAGCCAGGGTCCGGACTATGGGGCAGCTCCAGGCTCGAGTTGGACCGATGTAGTGCCATGCCCCGGCCAACGCGGCTCCCCGGACCGATGCTTCCTCCGCCACCGCCACCGCCGCCGCCGCTACCGTTTACCGGTAGGCTCGCGATCATCTCGTCATTCTGTAAGAATAAGGAAAAATGGTTCTTTTGTTAGAGAATACACGTGAATAGGAAATAGAGGTGATGGTATAATATAAGTTATGTAATGTAATATTTAGGGTTTCGTAAATTGTATTATGGTATAAAAGAACATTCGTTTGCTTAAAACGAGTCATTTTAATTAAAATTATAAATGTATACTATATAATATAACAATTTGTTAAAATTATTGATTTGCAAATCTAACATTGCTTTCAATTCTGTACGCAATATTAGAATAAAATACTCCATGTGAAAACATTTTTTAGATTAATAGGTTTTGTTTGTATATTATTACAGTAGCATTAAAATAATATTTTATAAATACTGTATTTGATGTAATAAATAATTTCTTTAAGACTGTGTAGTAACTATATTTCATTTACAAAATGTAAATTTCAAATGAAACGCATGAACATTTGGGATTGGGCGCATCAACGATGAGTTATGGGGTTAGCGCGGGGGCGACAAACAGAGCTGTAAATTCTGTAGGGAGTAGCTGTTGAAAATTATATAGCCGTAAATACATCCTTATGAAAAAGTCCTTGAAATCGGTGAGTCACGCCGCAGCCAAGATTAGATTGTGCGCTATTTCAGCGGGCCTCTGCAACAATATAAGTATAATAGCCACTCCTAAAGCGCCGGGGCTGCTGGTTCGAACGTGTATATAAGGTGTTAAAATAAAATGTGGGACGCGATATCAAACGGCGCTACCAATATAAATTTAAACTTCATTGTAGTCTACTATACACACCTATAACGTTATGCAATCGAAGCGAATTCAATTAAACAACTTACAAGATAAGCAAAACGTGCAATCGCGGCTACGGAAGAATATCTAGTCAAGTATAATATATCGCGGCTACGGAAGAATATCTAGTCAAGTCTAATATATATTTCAATATACACTGAAGATATAGACATTTTTATCTTATTTACCAATCGGGTAAAAATAGATCCAGTCAACTAGCGCGCGGAAATATTCCGGCTTATAAAAATTCTACGCGTGCGCGCTTAAACGACTCTAACTCCTGAGACCGTATAAAAATTCTTACACTGTATAAATGCATACGCAGTGCTCATACATACATGGGCCCGAATCAATCGATACACTTATCTCACTCTATTAGTTCGCGATGCGTCGCCGCGTTCGCGCGCGCAGATACTTATTATGCAGATGCGCGCGACCGAGGGACAAATTCCACGCGCGGCCCATCCGCGCCGATAAATATTTATCCGCCGTGTTCTATAAATATTCATGCGCGCGCGACTCTGCGCCACGCCTGTGTCAAAAGCATATACTGCTCGTCGTCGTCGAAAATGCAAAAGAAGGAGAAAAACGCCGAGAGAGAGAGCCTTAAATAGATGGGAGAAAAAAAATTGCCACCGCCCCCGTCACCTTAAGCGTATATATAGCTGTAAGTGAATTTAATTAAGACCGACGTAAGATAGTAAGTATACGCCGGAGACACGCAGGTGTAGTCCCGTGGGACGAGCGCGTACTGTGCATGCTCAGGACACATATAATCCTATATACACGAGCGAGCGCAAAAACTCGCGACTTTCGTTCACTCTCTATCTTCCTTTTCTAATTACTCGACTCTTCATTAAGCAGAAGCGAGTTCGAGAACCTCGCACGCATGCGATGCATCGGTATTTCGTGTGTGTGTGTGTGTATGTGTGCATATAATATATATGAGTAGCCGGATGCGCGGTTGCCGGCGTTTACGTCATCGCTGAATTTCAAGGCGGCCTAATTGAATTACGTTCGATTATGGGGGGAGACTCGCGAGAGAGAGAGAGAGTATATGCTAATGCGCGAGAGGCGACGACGACATGCGTTATTGTTTTATTGCCGACGACTGTGACGAGGAGGGACGAGGTGTATTATATGTACATACATGCGTGCGCGCGATTGTTTGTTGTGTGTGCGCGTGGCTCTTCTCGCGTGATGGGCGCGATAATGACAGTCCGTCTCGTTTTCAATGGGGAGAGAGAGTGAGAGGGTATAGACTTTTTGCGAGAGAGGTGCCGTTCTCCGAGAGGATGTGATGTGCGGCGAGGATATACGCGCGCGGTGCTTAAGTGTGTAGAGTGTGTTGTTTTTGCGTTGATGGTATAATTAGATGATTGTTGTGGTAAGAGAAAGTGTGTCTAAGAATTGTATCAATTTTATGTTTATCGTTGTATGGATTATATACTGATTTCTACCAACGATAATTGAGACATTCCATCGCCTAGATTATAAATAAGTCTGACAGTGAGTGAAGTAACCATGTGTATTATTATTACAATGTCCTAATTGTAACATATTGCACTTAAGGTGATGACAATTTCAAGGTGCAGTTAATCTACATAAACGCCTGTAACTGTCACCGTACTCCAATTAATTTTAAAGGAGAATTTCCAGAGATTTTTCTTCAAATACCGTACCATACAAAACCCGCTTATATTCATATACACTTCACCAATCCCTTATAGAAAACGAAAACTAACTTATCAAAACTCGTCCCAGAACTCCGCGAAGCAACCCCGCAAATATATAACAACACACATCCGCATAGCAAATACCGGCTGTGCTCATTGCCGCAGCATCCGATTCGTCGCGGGGGAACCACTGGCGCCGTCTGGGCTCTCTCTGAGATCACTTTAATTAACTCCTCTGCTATGCTCTGCATATATACACATATACCATGCAGTAGCCCCTTTGCTCCCGCGCATATATAGTCGCGCATTGTCCGAGCGCGCGAAACCCGAGCCCCCAACGTTATACACTCGCCTTGGCGACTCCCGTTCCCACTTTCTGCGCGTGTGTTTAGCGTGCTCTTTTTGCTCAAGAGAGCTCGTAGGCTTTTCGCGCGCAGTTGACGCCGCACAATTGCGCGTTTGACAAATTCAGGCGCTTAACGCGGTATATAGGCTTAGAGAGTGTGTGTATACGCTTTCGCATAGTAGACGATTCAATTGTGAGGCGTCCTTTGGGTGGGTGAGCAAGCGATGGGAAAGTGGCGGGGAAAATTTGACCTATATTCTCAAGCGGCTTGGCTCTTTAGATAATTTCGTTTAATGTAAAGGAGGTTGAAGAACAAAGAGTTTACTGGAATTCAGAGGATATTAGTGTCTAACTGATTAGAGAGTGTTTGAGTTAATTTTTCCAGAATGCAATTTATCTGGTTCATATATATAGTGTAAATTTTAGAAAACTTGAATGACGCATAAATTGTGATTTTCGAGAATTAATATATAAAAAATTCCAAATTAAAAATAGTAGTATTGGAAAATTGTACGAAAATAAATTTGACGCCAATCAATAAATTTATATATATTTATTACCAAGGTTTTTGTGTCATTCTACAAATTGAATTTGCAATTGTAGGTCACCAAAACATCATCATAAACATATTTAAATCACTTACTCCTAAATAATTTTAGCAACTTTCGATCGATATAAAACACACCAACCGGCATTTCTGCATAATTATCCGAAGAAAGCTCATCGGCGTAGCCCGACCCAAGGTCCCGCGCAATAAATACCGCGCGGCGCGGTGCCCAATTAAATCCCATCGGCATCCTCTCTCGCGACCAATCACCCGCTTCTCTCCCGCGGGGTCATTCACAGTACTACCTCGCCGCGTGAGTCACATACACACTCACACATACCGCTCGCTCGCTCTCCTTCGACTAATGCATCTAGAGTCCCATTAAAAAGCAGCCGCGCGCGCTCACGCAAAACGAAAACGAATGCGAATTCCTCGCGCCGCGGCGCGCTGAATAAAATTCCCCCGTGCGCAGTCCATTTCGACTCGCGCGCTCGAGTGGAAAACAGGCGGCCGGTGAGAGGGAGAGAGAGCAAGATGCGTCACGTTGCGCGCATTCCGCGAATTCTCCGCGTGGGTGATGTCCGGTGCAGCAGCAGCAGCAGCCCTTGCTGGGACTGGTCATGCGCCGTCGCGCTGGTTTTCCGTAAGTTTTGAGAAACGCGAGCGACGGGCCGGGTGGTCTTGCTGAGAAGCCGGTATAGTTTTGTTGTTTGCGCATGTTTATAGGAAGCGCGCAACTGGGATTTCTACAATAGAACTGTAGCAGAAGAAGTGTGCGGAGGTAGAAGAGTTTTTCTTGGCACTATACGCCTGCGATCTCGGTCTTTGATGTCTTATCGAATATTTGAGAGGCGAGACAGTCGAACACGTGTTTTCAGACGTGAATGAACAGATAGTCAATTTATGTGTTCTATATATTTTTTCGTGAATGAAATTCATATAGGCAAACATTTTCATTCTATTTTGAGTGGGGGAATGGGATGTGAATCTTTGTGATAATTAAATTTAACTGTTCAAATATATGAATAGTATGCCGCTTTATTACAATGGCTAATATACTTGGCAAATAGTATGGTCGAGAACAAATAGAAGAAAAAATATTCTTACCTACATAGCATGAAATTTACATAGACAATTTCGTCATACAGTTATAGCGAGTGAATTTTAACAGTTCTATGTCAAAGATATAGGTTATGTGGTTAGTTTTGTTTCATTTGATCAAACTGATTACGCATAATGATAGAAAACTTTTTTCTCGTTTCAATTTTTCATTACTTATTTTTTCATAGGAATAAAATTTATCAAAATCGCATTACCGAGTCTTTCACTATTTCTTTCGGTTATCTTATAGATCAGTTTTAATCCATCAAATATCACTGACATTTCTGCCCTTAACAAATATTCATATCTAACTCTTGCTATACAATATATACGAGCTTATCATATAGATTAGAAAATGGTACTTATATATCAGTGCATAATAATTCCCGCACTTTGTGAAGAGTATCTAGATATCGATAAATAATTGACCGTGCGGAAAGATAAATTTAATTGAAAGCTAATTTCAACATATATGTGTCAAAACGATAAATAAATCTGTCTGATAACTGATAATTGATGCATTTAAAATTTTGCTGAGTTAATTATGATTGATTACCAAACAATAATTAACAAAGGAAATAATGGCCAAACTTGAAAATAAATTTTCAATATCAACTACCGAAAACATCTAGCAGGAGAGTAAAGCAAGTACTTGTAACAACAATTAAGAAATCGTAGTAAATGTACACAAACTCCTTTTACTCAATCAAAGTGCGCTTGCTGCTATTCACCTGGCTGCTGAGCAAGATAAATAACCCAAAGCCGCGCGTTTGATGAGTGATTCGATAAAGACGTAAACCGCGCGTGAGAAAAGCAATCCTGATCGCGGTGAAATGTTATTTCTGCGCACGTGAAGTAAACCAATGATGTAAATGAGCGCGTTCAAGAATATTTACGCGTACGCGTATGTGTACGTTGCATTCAGTTACCTCAAATGAAGTGTCGCAATCTTACACGTATATGCATACAAATTCTGGAAGACGCAGAGAGCGAGATAAGATCCCGGGGGGAGAAGTAGCAACGCGAGCGTAAAAACTTTCGCGGGAATTACTACCTATATACCTATTTATATTCACGTTATACCGCTGTGGAAGCTGGTAAATCAGAAACGAGAGGATTGTGCAAAGTTATGCAGAATTAGCATTTTTTTTACCTGCGGTAATGATTATTAGGAGATTTTTCGGTGAACCGGCCAAGCGGTTTTGTTTGGACGTAACGTGATACGCTAGCAAGTTCTAACACGCACAGAAATGAAATATTTATGAATAGCTGGTATAGGTAAAAATTTAAATCTCCTTCGGTGAAATAAGTTTATATCATGGGTTAAGTAGCGAAAGTTGAAATCAAACCTAAATACCAACGAAGTTTCGGAAAATA
>JAPYZO010000077.1:0-69979 GCA_030522905.1 Torymus flavipes | reverse complement strand
TGTTCTCTTGATTTTTTGTGATTTTTCGTACTTTATTTTTAATAAGCTTTAAACTGTGTCAATTGCTCGGTCGGTAATGATACGGCTATGGCACCCCCTGATGTTTATATTTTAAAATCGTCTAATCGTGTGAATTAATTTTCAAAATCTTTTATTTTTCATAAATTATTCCTTGCTTTGTATTGTTTTTTCATTGGTCGAAATTAACAAAAACACCGAGGAACAAGTTACAAGTAACGTATTGTAGAGCCAGCCTGACAAATGCTGAGTCATTTTGCACTTCAAAGAATAATGACGCTGATGTTCGAAAAGTGATAATATTTTATGACTAAAGTATATTAAAATGCCATAATTAAAAAATTTGTTATTGTTTCAGAACTTGTTTATCACGAAGTTGTAAATTTTTTGCCTCAACAACAAGTGATTGCTGCTGATGCGTCAAATACGTAGAAACCTATATGCTGTCATATAGCTGTCAATTAATCACGAAAATAATGAGCCATCACTAAACAACTTAAAATATGATAAAATTTAGCAAACGCATATAAATATGAAGTCACTATAAATTTAATGTTGTACAGGGACATACATCACATGAACAAATTATTTGAGCTTATATATATACCTTTGTAAAATATAAAAATTATATTTTTGTTACAATAATAAATATTTAAGTTACAAAATTCAATGATTTTCTCTATTATCTCTGATAACTTCATGTATGGTATAATATTATATTGTTATACATATAATATTGAAGCTTTGTTCGAATGCCATTCTTAGACGATTTTGTATATCAATTTGAAGCTTTACAGGATTATGGTATATTGCATACCAATAATGTTTTGATTTTGTGTATATCAGAATATTTTTTAATTACTTGTTCGGTCAGTAACAGTTACGATCTTATTTCTTTTACATTTTACATACATTTAGTGCAATATTTAGGGTCAGTCTACTAAATTACGTTTTAAACATAACAATTAATTAATCGTCGCAAACATATATAATTTGATTAATTTCGTTTACTTAAATAAATGATTATCCAAATAATAAGTAAAATGTTAACCACATTCAATCCCAGGAGTTTACCACATTTTCTTCCGGGAAATCATGAACGAGAAGGATAAACAATTCGGAGAAATTTTAATTTTTAGAATAAATAACATTCAATAAACTTCAAGTTAAAGTTGAATTCTGTGGTGTTCGAATTCTCATTTCAAAGTTCCCGCAATTCCTACCAAACAATCAACCATTTCAGAAGCGCCTTTCTGCTCTCAGATGCAGGTCAGCAGAGCAGAGCAGAGCCTTCTTCTTCTTTATTTTCATTGGCTATGTCTTCTGGGCTGGAGCCACTATGACTTAAGCCATGACTACAATTGTACAGAGCAGAGCCGTCGGTGTAGACTGTGGACCCCAACTTTGGTCGTAACAGTTAACTGAGTAACTAAGTAATGTGAATACGTAGTCTAACTAAATGTTCATTTGTTCATGCTTTAGGCGTATAAAATCCCTAGTTTAAAATCCTTTACGTGATGTTCTTGTCGCCTACCTATATAGGGACCCCACGTAGTACAACACAGCACGTCACAAGGAACACATCTGCGATCTGAAACTATTATTAATTTACATATCTTCCCTGTATGACACATGGTTTTTCTTGAGAATCCGAATTTTATAGAAATTTACTGATCAAAAAAATAAGAAGTTAAATTTTAATTAAAAACACAATGAGTGCAATGAACGTCGACGCAAACAGTGGCAGTGGTGATGATTACGAACCACTGGAACCATCATTAAGAAATGTTGTTGATATGCATTCATTGAGGTGGATATTTGTAGGTGGAAAAGGAGGTGTTGGAAAAACAACATGTAGGTATGTTATCTAAATTAACAATATTTAATGAAAAAACAATTATTTTTAGTTCTATATTCAATGAATCTAAATATTATTTTCATTTTTAGCTGTTCCTTAGCTATACAATTATCCAAAGTCAGAGATAACGTGTTAATAATTTCTACAGATCCAGCACATAATATATCAGATGCATTTGATCAAAAATTCAGTAAAGTACCAACAAAAGTAAAGGGGTTCGATAATTTATTTGCAATGGAAATAGATCCAAATGCTGGTATTACTGAACTCCCAGATGATTATTTTGAGAGCGAAATAGGTATTATTTTTGATAAATTTTAATAATTAATCAAACCATTGCTTAAAACAATTATATTATAAAAAGAATTTATTTAGTATTTTATTTCTCAAACAAATGGCACGTCTTATAGCAATTCAATATTGTCCGATTAAATGGTGAATTGTTGTCTAAAATTTTTATTTGTGATTAATAATTTAATTATATTTAAAATATTATATTAGGTTACCAAGTTTAAACTGCAAAAGTATTCTAAGTTTCATACTACAGGAATATTTAAAATTATGGAAACCCTCTTTAAAACTTGTATTGGAGATGTCACAATTTTTATAATTTATATTTTGCATATATATATAGATACATATATATTAAGAAGTAGATTTACATTTTAGGAGCTGGTGAAACTATGCGTTTAAGTAAAAGCGTTATGCAAGAAATTGTTGGAGCATTTCCTGGTATAGATGAAGCTATGAGTTATGCAGAAGTTATGAAGTAAGTATTACATTTATGGATTTAGAAATTTGTTATCTGGATATATTTTTATAAATATTTGTATTTTGTTTCCAGATTAGTTAAAAGTATGAATTTTTCAGTAGTTGTTTTTGATACTGCTCCAACAGGTCATACATTGAGACTTTTGTCATTCCCACAAGTTGTTGAAAAAGGTTTAGGTAAACTAATGAAATTAAAAATGAAAATAAGTCCTTTCATTACCCAGGTTTGTCAAAATGATGAATATATAATTAATTATTTAAAATTCCATCAGTAATTGTCATTGAAAAATATTTATATTTACAGTTTAGTACATTGCTGGGTATTACAGATTTTAATGTAGATTCTTTTTCAAATAAAGTTGAAGAGATGCTTGCTGTAATACATCAAGTCAATGAACAGTTTAGAAATCCAGAACAAACAACTTTTGTATGCGTTTGTATTGCTGAATTTTTATCTCTGTATGAAACTGAAAGATTAGTACAAGAATTAACCAAATGTGGTATTGATACCCATAATATCATAGTTAATCAATTATTATTCTTAAAAGAGGGAGATGCACCTTGCAGACTTTGTCTTGCAAGGCATAAAGTTCAAGAAAAGTATTTAGATCAGGTAAGGATAGTAAATTTTAGTAAATGAAAATAAACTACAGCTTATTCATATTTTTTATAGATCATGGATCTGTATGAAGACTTCCATGTGACAAAGCTGCCCTTATTAGATAGAGAAGTACGAGGAGTTACACAAGTTCAGGAGTTTTCAGAGAATCTTATTAAACCATATAAACCATAGATTTATAAAAGTGTAAATATTTATAAATTATGAAATAATCCAAAATTTTTACAAGTTATATAAAATAAACAAGAGCCTATATTATATACGTGTCAAGTTTAATCTCTAACTGTCAAAAATGATCCTAAAGAGTTTATAAGATATTAAACAATAATGTTGTTTAATTACGATTAAAAGTTGATAGTTTAGATTTGGTATAAATTTTTTATTTTGAAAACCTAATATAAAAAAACTTTTTAATTATAAGAAATGTTAAATTTTACATATAAATTATTTGATTAAAAAAATATATTATTTATTAATATTGATAATAGAGTTATTGAAGTACTTAATAGCATGTGCCAATTGTTCCATTATCACGTCAAATTGAACTATACGCGCGACGTGCTACATCAGAGATGGTTATAGACATGAGAAATCGATTTCGGCGTTGAATGATTTGTTTTAAAATGAAAACTAAATATTTTAGTCTTGTATTATTTTAACATTACTTAAATTTTATTGGTTTATATGTCTATGAAAGAAAGCAAGACACATGATTCAAAATTATTTAGTATATATATAAATTAAAATACAAAACTAAAGCAAAAGATAAAGTAATGGTAATTATCATGTATTTTAATCATTTATTCATATTTATTATATGTGTTATCTGATGTATTTACGCTATATCAGCTGTTAGATATGAATGCAAAAGTCAAGTTTGCATAATGTACTAATCAATATGTGAAATACGAGTAGAATCTTAAATTTAATAAAAAATAAAAGATCAAAATACAGATATAATTAAAGAATTTGAAACAAAGAGGAGATGTTCATTGGGGACAACTGGATTACTCCTCGATATCCAGGTCCCCTAGTTCGTCCTCGAGGCCTTCTAAATCTTCTTCTGTAAACAGGTTTTCGTTGATAGTTAATGCCATTGCTTGATCTTCAGCTATATGAACAAAAAGCAATAATAATTAGTTTTTCTTATTGAGATATAATATACAGACTGAAAATGTAACTTACAAGATGTTGTATTTTTATTGGTTTTATTGTCATTTGATTCACTTAAATCTTTTCTCCTTTCAGTTGCAATTGTACATATACCAGTAGTATCAACTTGACTTGCTTCTAAAACAAGATTATCTATATCCAATTCACGATACTCAATATTTTCTCCATCTTCTTCTTCACGATCATAATATGCAATAGCTTCATCACCATCGTCATCCACAGAACCTGTAATTAGTAAAAAAAATTTATAAAATAAAGTAGTTTGATTGAATTGATACACAAATCAATTGTTATAATATAAAACTGAACATTCAAAATATTCTTACCATCACCAGCTGCAAGATCAGGATTGAAGAAGAACATTTCTCTTCCTGAAATTCCAACTTGACGTCCTGCTTTATAGTCATTACGTTTTTTCTCTTCATCTTTTTGAGCTTGTTGTTGTTTTTCCTTCAGTTTTCTCTTTTTCCAGGCTATGAATGTCTCCAATGTTATTTTTGTCTATTAAAATAATTAAATGGAATTATTAATTTGTATATATTATGTTAAGATAAGATAAATTGTTATTCATGGAATAACATTTTTAAATTCTGTAAATTTTAATACAGATTACTGAGTACTTTTCCCAATCAAAATACTTACTTGGTTTGGCCCTAAGTTAGCTCTTTCTTTTTCAATCAGATCTTCTAAAGATATTTCATCTTTCTTTTCTTCTTTTTTAACGTCTTTTTTCAAGACAAAACCAGGTGGTAAAGCATGACGATAAATACATTTTTGTCCACTTGGACATTCCCAAAACCAACCATACTTAGATTTTTCGACAGCTTCCAAAAAGTACTTACAAATCTACAACACACAAAGAAAATAAGTTCAAAAATGAGATAATATTTGAAAAATTAATTTATACATGTTACATACAATGTCAGTAGTAGGCCGATTTCCACCAGCCGCATGTTTCTTTTCTACAACTTGTTTCAGCTTATCTTCATCCCAATCATCCATAGTATCATTTTCCTTGTCTTTATCAACATCACAGTAAAGTGATCGTTTTTCTGCTTTTCTTTCTATAGTTAAATCATGCGAAAATTTACATTTATCTCCTTTTGTACATTGTCCTTGTTTGAAGAAAGCACATACTACAGATTTTGGATCAGTTCCTGAAAAGAAATAAAAATGAGAAATAGTGTTTTGTATTTACATTATTTTGTAGCAGTTTTAGTACAAAAAAAGACCTTTATCAATTTTTTGTGTTTGCACGGGTTTAAAGATCAAAGATAACTCTTGCTGTTCCTTCAATTTCTTTTCCTTTTCCAATTTTTTAGTAAGAGGATCATCTAATTTTCGTGGATGAACACCTCCTGATTTGACTTGTTTTTCTACTTGTTGAATAAACTTTTGCTGCTTTGCTCCTTTTTTATTTTTAATACCAAATGTTTTATCCTAAGGAAAATAATATAAAAAAAATTAAGTATAAGAAAAACAATTTGAATAGCAGAAAATGAAAATGAGACGTTGTAAAAGTAACAAGATAAGTTGATTAAAAATTTCGATAAAGTGAATAAAACGTTGAAAACGTGTTAGTAGTAGGTATACTTATATACCTATAACCATATCGTTTTAGCTACACATCTGTAAGAACTTACTTCGATAACCTTCTCCTTTTTTTTCTGCTCTGTCTTTTTGCTAGGCGCAACAGGAGCCTTTTTGGGTGGCATCCTGGCGATTATTTAATTTACATTTAAATATTATTTTAAAATTAAAATACAAATAATCCCACGAAAAAATTTACCCAACTCCCGAAATTCTAGCCTATTCCGTACTTTCTTTAGTGGTTAGGTGCCTAGATGGAGTCTGCACCCAAGAGAAGCGTTAAAGGAAATGCCCCTTCTTAAGTTTGATTGGCGCCGCCATATTATGATGAATTTCCGGGTCAGCTGATAACTTTAAATTTTTTCGATAATTTTTAATAATAATCACTTATTAATGTTTCATTAGGGTCTGAAGGATAATTAAATTTATAACATTCTAGAAAATCTGGCATGAAACTTATTTAAATATTCATAGCATTAAAAATAATTTTATATTTTAAATAATATTATACTTTATTTTTGTAAGCATACGAAATAAACTATTATTATTATTATTATATATTTAAGTAGGTAAAGCTACCTTTTCTGGCTAAATCCAAAAATAAGTTTAATAAATATAAATAATAGTTATCGTAATTGTAAATATGCCTGGTTTATTGTTATTTGTATTTTTTACTGTTAATTTTCGATAAGTTAGATATCAAAATAAATATATAGAATGTTGCACTAAAGATTATGTTTAAACTCTAAAATTCACTCAGTTATTATTTTTATTTAATATTAAAATTAAGATGATATTATTGTGCATATTTTTGTAATTAAGTTTTTACAAAATGAATATATTTATAAAAATTAAGATTAATATTATATGTAATAAATAAAAATCTTAAAATCATTTTTTTATGAATTGTATTAAAAAAATATTTATTAAAAATAGCTAACTGATCTTAAAAATATAGTTTACAGAACTTTTTTTTTAGACGTGGTATTCACCTCCGTCTAATTTTTCATCGGTAAGCCACCAAATAATATCTGTACAAGTTTTCTTTTCCAAATATATTAATCCAATGAAATATGCTTCAAGTATGCCTATCATTGCACCAACGCCAAGATCTAGCAGATGATGTTTCCTCAATAAAATTCTTGAAATACAGACACAAACTGACCAACATAATAAAGGTGGAATAAAGATAAAATGTACTGGCCAATTATGTATAAAGAAACAAACTATGTATAATGCCCTTGAGGCATGTCCAGAGGGAAATGAAAATTTATCAGGACCAATTTCAAATGAATCATTTTTTGATGGTCTACGTCTTCTTGTAATTGCTTTTAATGGAGCAATTATTAATATATCCAAAAGTAAACCTAAAAAATAATTTAATTTTAAGCGTATTAAAAATAAGATTCCTATTTTTGTAGTTCACATGTTTATTTATAATTACCTATCAAAAAATTAATTTGCATTTGATATAAATTCTGACTGTTTAAAATCCAAATAAAACCTATCCAACATGGGAACCATACTAATCCATGACATGAAATCTGTAATTCATTAATATTAGCAACTGTAATTTGAAATAATTTTTATTCATTCCTATACCTCAAGCATTTTGTAATGTGTTCTTAATTGTCTAAAAGGTAATAGTTTTTCCATTGATTTGACAAATTGATCAGTCATGTACACATCTATAGCCAATATTTTCCCAAGTAAAGGAGGTATATTTCGTTTCTTCGCCTAAAAAAAAAAATGAAATGGAAATTTAATTAATAATAAGGTTTATTAATATTGACATAAGGTAAACAAAAATAGTTCCATTTCTAACCTTATCCATAATTACTTCTGTTTACTATCAATTTGTATATAATAGTCTCGATAATAAATCTTATTGGAAAAAATCGTTGAATAAATTTACCGAGTTACAAATAGCAGTATAAGCTATTTCATATTACGTGTCAGGTACAATTTTTTGGTTATATATATTATTTCATGAACAGAACATTTAAGAGAGTTCTAGAACTTCATTAAGTAAGTATATCAATACTTAATCTTATCTGCGACAAATATCTTTTATAAAGGTTCTTTACTGTCTGGATGCACGTATAAATTTAGTATTGTACTACCAATGCTGCTGCACCTGAGCACACTACATACAGCCAATGTTTTCACACACATATATATATATATATATATATATATATATATATACCTATACAGTGTCAGACTCAAGCTGTCGGCAATTCGGCATATTTGTGCCACTATATATAGGCAATTTGCCCGAATTCATTACTTAAGGTGATTCTAAATTGCATTTACAACCATTTTACCATCTGTATCTTCTACAATATATAAAATTTCAAGCTTTGTATTTTTTGCGAGATGACGAAAAAAGAAAATGTAATAAAAAGTATAACGACACATAAGTAATTCACGAATTTCGATATTTAATTTTTATATAAAAATAGTTTAATATTGAAAATGAGATGGAAAAAATATTTTCAACATACACATGGCATCGTGAGTTTTTATTTTACTGAAATATATAGGGTTATCAATTAAATATCAGTTTATAACAAATTTTTAAATTTTGCTAACATTTTAAATACTATAAGATTGTTTATGAAATTAAAAGAAAAAAATCACAAGTCACAAGGTCACAACCAGAGTCTGGCAAGATTCTAATAATTATACATGTGTTTGCCAATGCTCACAGAAATAGTATTATTTTTTCACAATTATTAATATAATAATAAAGTAGTTCATGATGTATAACTAAAATAAATTAATTATAAAATATAATGTAAATTAGCTACTATTAGATACATATTAAATGCCTGTATTACATCAGAATTGTTGGACATTCAACATAAATTAAGTACTTATTATTTCCTATAAAATAAGTGAATCTTAATATCATGATTTAAAAAACAATTTACTTTTTTATTTTGAACAAATAAAATTTGCTTATGCATAAGAATAGTAAATTGCTCTCTTAACTGATGTCACTTATAAAATTAATATTAATCTATTCAGTTCATGAAAACATTTCTAGAGAGAAACTTTGTTCATTAATGACATTTTTTTTTCATAATAGATTCTAAATAATTCATTTAAATCATACATAATTTTTAACATATCTTAAAACGTATCCTCATTTTACAGAAATGTTCCCATACAGTCATTACATAAAATTGACTTAAATATATACGTAAAATTGTTTGGAAGACAAAAAAAAAAACTGTAAAAATATATTCACAGTAAATTAATATCATTTGTAGTATTGTGATATTTTTAAGTATATATACTTAGATGAAGTTGAATAACTATCTTATAAGCTTATCAATTGAATTAGAAATGATCCCTAAAGTTTGACATAAGAATTTCAAGAATAATCAAGATTTCCTTATATCCCATCCTTTATCTGAAACATAACTTAAATTAAATTAAGTTGTACAACAGATATTTTATATTGGAATCTTGTTTTTAACATTCAGTACATTTTTAGAGATAAATAAAACTTATTAAGTGTTTTTTGATAAAATTTTTAAAAATTTGATGTATCAGTCCTTCTGTATATTAGAGACTGTCTACATACTGAGTTTTGGGCTTTGAGCTTTGGGTAATGTGTAAAAAAATCATTGTTGGTCATCTTGTAAATTCACAACCCATGGTCAGTACTCAGTTGTATACAACGTCTGTTTGTCTTCAACCACGGATTGTGAATTTACAAGATGACCTACAACGATTTTTTTACGCATTGCTCAAAGCCCAAAGCCCAGTATGTAGACTGTCTCTTAGTTATCCACAGAAATTGTATATTTTGAATAAGTTTATGTATTGGAGTAGGCAGAAGGATTAAATTGTATGTACAAATATTCTAATCTATAAATGACATTAAAAATCAGAAATTTAAAAAAATTACTGTCAATGTACAATACAGCATGAAGTATAAAATTCTACCTGTTATATATTTTTCATTACTAAAAATGAAAGAGTAACAGCGAGGCAGCCACATTTGATCACAGCATTTCTTTACGATTTTATAACTTTATTTCTCAAAATTTAAATCTTGCACTTAAAAAATGTTTTGAATTCAATATCAGATTACCATTACTGCCATTATGTAAGAATAAAAATGATTTTTGCACTCTATAATATAGCTTGTTGAGGTACTAGGATTTTGTAGCTAGTATAGAAATGTATTAAAGAATTACTTCAATTGTAAATGTATGGAAAGAATAAGTCCAAGATTTAAACTTTGACATATTTAACAAGTTTTTTTTAGGCTCTATTTGAAGAAGATTTAGATTTTTCACAACAACAAAGCCACCTGCGCCAAAGAGGTGGTGGTTTCTTGTGGCTTGATAAATATTTTGCTCCACCACGCCTCATACTTAATGCACTAACTATAGCCTGATCAAAAGCTTCTTTTAAGTCTTGCTGTGTCAGTGCTGATGTTTCAACATAACTTGATGCTCCTATTCTGTGGGCTAATTGGTGACCTTGAGTAGTTGTAATTGGTGCCTGACCATACCTTGCTAATTGCAGTGCCAATCTCACATCTGAGCGAAGATCACTCTTAGTTCCAACCTACAAACAAGTAATAATAAGAAAAGGAAATAATTGTTTTCAAGACATCCAAATACAAAAGAAAAAAAGACAGAAAATCTATTGTCACCTTACCAAAATAATAGGGGTGTTGGGGCAGTGCCTGTGTATTTCGTTGATCCACTTGGTGGCCACATTGTTGTAGGATGTAGGACTTACAATACTAAAGCATATTAGAAATACATCAGTCTCAGGGTAACACAGTGAGCGCAATGGGTCAAAGTCATCCTGGCCAGCTGTATCGCACAACTGAATATTCACAGGCTGTCCATCTACATTGACCACCACTGGAAAAAAAAGAAGCAAGATAAGAGAATGACAAGGTGCTCCGATCGCGATTTGCGAAGTGCCTCGAGCCGCGCGCGAATCGAGAGGGCATTAGGGGTGTAGAGGGAGCAGGTGAGCAGGTGGGCAGGTGAGTTCAAGCTTGAGAGCAGGTGATACCATTGTAGTTGTCGAAGGCGGTCGGCTCGTACTCGGGCGGAAAGCCGTTGGTCGAGTAGGAGACGATGAGGCTGGTCTTGCCAACGGCCCCGTCGCCGATGAGCACCACTTTGATCCTGGCGGACTCGTCCTGCAGGTGCTGCTGCTGCGGCTTCTGCTGTAGCTGCGTCGGCTGAGCCGTGCCCGCGAGCAGGGGCCTCGTCCACTGGGAGTGCGCGCCCGGCGGCGGCATCGCGCGATCCCGTCCTCTAGGCCAGCCTGGATGTCCGCGGGTTCCGCGGGGAAGGCGCCTCCGTCCGTGCTGCTCCCGGTCCTGCGGCTACTATGGGCCCGACTCCAGCGAATGCAGTCGTGCAACTGGCTATCGCTCGCGCGCCCCCGCGAGCTGGCAACGCCGCAGTGTTGGCGCTCGACGCGGCGGCGCGGCGGCGTCTCTGACACCTGTTGCTGCTGTTCTTGCGAGTCGTCGCGCGCGCTCGCGCGCCCCTGTTGTTGTTGTGGCCGAGATGCAGCAGCAGCAGCAGCAGCCCGAGGACGAGCTGCTGGGCTCGCCGGAAGTGAAGACACTGTTATCGCGGCACAAGGCGAGTCTGCTTCGCGAGCTCGAGACGACGAACCTCCTGGGCGTGCTGCTGAAGCGCGGCGTCATAACCGACGTCGACCGGCAGGCGCTTGCTAGCTCGCCCCAGCGCTCGCCGAACAGCGACACAGACATCGACCTTTTTATCGACCTCATCCAGAGTAAGGGCTTCGAGGCCTTCCGCGAGTTCTGCTTTGCCCTGGAGGCCGAGTGTCCGCACGTGCTCACAAACCTTCTCGTCGACCAGCACGCGCTCACCGGTTAGTCCTTTTTCTCATTCTCTCTCTCTCTCTCTCTCTCTCTCTCTCTCTCTCTCTCTCTCTCTCTCTCTCTCTCTCTCTCTCTCTCTCTCTCTCTCTCTCTCTCTCTCTCTCTTTCTCTCCCTCGCAGTCTCTATCTCTCTTGCTTACGCGCGCTATACTTATGTCTTCCTTCTCTCTCACGCCACGCTTCCTGCGTCACTTTCTCACGCTTCGTCTTTGCTGTTTGCAGAGGAGCAGGAACAGCAGCAGCAGCAGCAGCAGCAGCCCAAGTCTGACGCTAACGAGTTCAGGTAAGTCTACACCAGCATCTCTCGAGTCTCAAGTTATCACTCGAGTTATAGAAGTAGGTAGCCCGAATCTGCACGATTGCAATTGTCTCCTGTCGCGTGCGCGCGCAAGCGAGATCTCTATGTATAGGTATATGCTGCGCAGGAAATGTGAATGACCATTTGATTAGAAAACGAGACTACCTCTTACGCGCGTGCCGCCTGCACTCTGACTATCTTAACTCATTCGTTACAATGCGCTCCAATTTCTCACCGCGGCTCGTGCACCAACGTGAATCGTAATTGCGGCTGAAAAATCGAGCCTGCCACTGATCTGAATTGACGCGACATGTCCATCAATCATATTCCCACGCGCACCTTATTTCATGTGTCTACAATTTCATTGAAGAAAAGTATGCGTATTAATAGAGATAGAAATTCAGTTCTTTTGCGATTTAGGGTTTACTTTGTCGACCCACTCTTATATAAGTATAGAAAAGAAGCTATATTAGCTTTAGCCTGTTTATTTAAAAAACTTTCCAAAAGTTTTTTTTTAAAAACATCTGTTTGAATTATTAGCGAAGTTTTTTCGGATAAGTCATAAGTACCTAATTGTTATAACACGCTTTTACTTGCCTATATGTATTAATCTTTAGAGAAGTAGCTTTTTTATAAGAATTTATCCGTTTTTTGAAAATAATTTGTTTGTAAAGATAAGAATGTTCTGTATACAGTATGTCTGAATTCGTTTGTAGCCACCAGTCATCAGCGCGAAAATAGTGCTAAGATAAGCTAGCTAACTCTTTAAACCCCAAATAGTATCTGTTTAAAAATTTTTCTCTGTGATTATATTGTGGTCGTTTCGAGAATGTTTTATGATATATAATATTCAACCGCCAAATCATATTGGAAGAGTGGTCCCGGCTCAAAAACGCGAATGTCGTATTTTCAGCCCGGGTATGGTAAAAAATAGTACATGCACCACGGGAGTAAAATTGGCTAGCCCACATCTCGTATTTGCCACCCTCGACTTCGGCTCGGGTGTCAATTTACACGAGATATGGACTGTCCAAGGTTTTTCTTGCCCAGATGCGTAATATACTATTCTAACGCATAAACTACCCCTCATTTACTTATATCGTTACTCGTCCGATTAGGTTTAACCGAACAATAAATAAGTTATTTTCCAACAACACCTTTTCGGGGTGAGAAACAACCTTAAAGGGTTACGATATGAAAATTTGTCGTAGTTCTAAAAATTACTTCACACAAATTTCCACTTTTATTATTGCACGATATTACTCATGTTAGTTAAATTTACCTTTAAAATATTCATCCCTAATCGTTAATTACAAATATGTAGTTTAGAGTACTCTTAACAGTTTTTAAATCAAAAAATCATAAAACTAATTTGAATATTATGAGTTTTAAAAATCACAAGTCGAAATGAAATATACATCACTATCTTTATTAAAATTGTTAAAAAGCTCTGTACTATGCTTTTTATAAGTGTATTATATTGTTAATTCGAATTGCTCGTTCTAAATAGGCAACTCGATGGGCATTCGAATCGAGTCGAAACCATTTTACTTGAAGACACTGAACTGTTCTAAGGTTAATGAGACAGTTTAAAATAATCAAATAGTTCGCAACTAAATTTCATTT
Source organism: Torymus flavipes (assembly GCA_030522905.1). Taxonomy (NCBI): domain Eukaryota; kingdom Metazoa; phylum Arthropoda; class Insecta; order Hymenoptera; family Torymidae; genus Torymus; species Torymus flavipes. The sequence continues at coordinate 56,124 of JAPYZO010000077.1, read as the reverse complement.
AAAATGCGGATATTTTTTGTAAATATTTTTACGGAAAATATTACAGAAGAATAAAATATCATATTTATAATATACCTTACTTATAAAAAGTTTTATAATATATAATGCATAATAATGTAATTTTAATAATATGTTAATAATGTGTTTATTTTGTATTTTTCGAATAAACGACTTTACTCCCGTGTTGCATATAGAATTTTATTCACGACTCAACTGTGGTCATTTTGTTGACTTGGAAAAATGGGGCTAAGTACATGAGACAACGTTTTTAAATGTGCTGCGATGTTGGCGGTAGCGCGATCGGTGGCGGAGCGCTGCCAAATGAGCCTTATAATTTTATTAGTTTTATTCAATGTATTATTATATAAAAATTAAAACATCGTGTTTTAGAGTAAAAAATATTGTACCGTGGTTCCAGGATTTATTCTGATAGGTCATTTTAACTCCAGATGTGTGCCATAACAATCTTCAAAATCCGTTATTTTGCTAAAAAAATGATGTTTCTTATATTGTATGTAACTCTGCCAGTAGTCCCGTTACGAAAATAAGCGAAGAAAATTGTAAAAGTAAGCAGAACAAGCTTAATTGATTTTTCAGAAAGTTATGAGAAAAGTTACGAGAAAATAGCACCCATAAAATCCTTTACAAAAAGGGAAATTTTGAATTATTTTTTTACACTACACAAAAATCTAAATTTTTAGACGAAACAGTGCTTAAAATGAAGTTTGTTCTGCCTACTTTTATAATTTTTTACGCTCATTTTTGTAATGGAAATACTTGCAGAGTTACATACAATAGACGAGACATAATTTTTTAACACATAACGCATTTTTAAGATAACATGGCACATATCTCGAGTAAAAGAGCCTATGAGAATAAATCCTAGAACAAGGCTTCAATATATTTTACTCTAAAAGACGATCTTTCAATTTTGTAAAAATCCGTGGCCTAAAGAATACGCACTCTCCTTGTTAGTTAAAGAAAAAAATTACAAGAAATAATATTCATTATTCCCGCTAAACTGGAAATAAACTATTATTCCCGCTAAACAGGAAATAATGTTCATTATTCCCGCTAAACAGAAAATAAAGTATTAGTGCGAAAAAATACTGCTTTTGTCCCGCCTTTAAAAAAAGTGGCTATATAGTAGAGTCGTGAATAGTACATTGTGTAACAAGGAGAGAAAATGAGCTATTTCGAGCGTATTTTGTGAAAGTGGTAAGAAATATCCATTTCTACCCTAAAATATGTGAGAAATATTAACTGTTGATAAATATTCATTTCTCACCTCTTTTAGGGCAGAAATGAGAAACTGGTGAGAAATGGCTATATTTCTATCCTAAAACAGGTGAGAAATGAAAATTGTATACTTGTATACTTAGTTACGTGTATTATTATTATTATTATTTAAAATTATTTTGATTTCTAACTGCGTTGCGTACGAGTAAAAATGCTCCGTTAAAAAAAATGTGGTGTGTAACACAGGAAAAATAGTACATTGTGGAACTAGGGGAGAAAATGCCTTTGGCGCCCTTGACAACAATTCGTGCTGAACATCTCACCCTCTCTTGAAATAGCTCTTTTTTCCGTGTTTACACATTACATCGTGTTTTTTTTTAAACGAGTGCACGAGAGAGCCTTTTTATATGCATGAAAGTTGTGTAGGGAATCGTGCATTTTGCGTCGTGCACAACCCAGCTTATAAGTTATTTTATATTATTATGCGTCTGAAATGGCAATTTCTCACCTTTTTCAGGGCAGAAATGAATATTTCTCATCGGGTTTTCATTTCTCACCTATTTTAGGGTATATATGGATATTTCTTACCACTTTAATAAAATATATTCGAGATACGAAATTTTTTCTCTTACTTTCACACGTGAAAAAGGTCACTCGTCAAGCGACGACGGACTGTTTTCCGTATAACATAGTTGACATGTATAGGATATTTATTATTCTTGAAAAGGGACGTATAAACATCCGAAACGTTAAACTGAAACTTTAAAATCGTGTTAATTTATTTCAACCCCTAAAAATCCCACAGTGGTAGTAATTTTGGCCATTAGCTTCAAGATTCATCATATTTTCTAGTAATTGTTATTTATAGTAGCTAAGTGTTTGATCCGCTCTTGAATAGCCATTACATTAATTTTGTTATTTACTAACCAGTACAAGGATTGAAATCTATAATGATGCTTTTACTACTACCGCTACTTCCGCTATACATTTGAATTTTTTAAATTGAATTTTTATTCTTAACTATTTAAAACTAAATAATTAAATCCAAATATAATGAAAAGATTAATTTTTTGTTTGAAAAACTTATCTGACTATCCTATTATTTTGGTTGCGTTTAGATTTTGCTAGTAATTAATAAATTCCAATGCCATAAAATGTTTAGAATAAACATATACAAGTCGAATAGTTTATAGATTAAAATTAATATTACATTGATTAATTAAATTGGGGAAAGTTTTATTTAAGTGACTATAAATAAGTCGTAGTTTTTCTTGTGTTTTATAACGTTATATTAATTATGGAGAGTTCAAAATAAAAAAAATGGGTTTAGTTACATTAGGGATTACTAGGAAATAATGATTTTGCAGCCACGATCATCATAACTTTTCTCAATTATCATTTATTTATATTGTATATTTTACAAAAATTAGGACAAATTCTTTTAACTAATGCTCTTCTTTACATAGTTATGTACACTATATAAAATACACATACTCGATTACTAATCTTTAAGCAAGGAATACAAACCTGTACTTAATAGTAATATTTATCGAACACTTTGTTAATAATCTATAACTTACATCTATTTAATAATGTCGGAAACAAAGGAGTGAAAGAAATTTTTTAACTGCTTAATAACGTTTTTTAAACTTTTGTATCCTGAAAAATCGGATTCATGTATATCACTGTAGAGTGTGTCAAAGCCGTATTTTTTATTTGTAGTATACATATATAATTAGCTAATTGCATCACTTTAATCATACTTATATAAGAATTTTATATAAATAGCGTTGAGATAAAGTTTTGTTTCATAAGACTAAAAAAAATAGGATGTTCTCTGTTTCTTAACTCTATATGCTTGTGCATTCGATTAGTTGTATGCTGTTGAGAAAATGTCATCGACTTCCCTTTATTTTTACATATTATTTAACAAGTTTATATTACAAATTTGAATAGAGGGTACTATAACAATGTCAATAGTAAAATTGTAAAATTGTTCGAAATAGCGTTTTGCGTAAAGAAAATAGTCGGCAATGCTCGAAAGTTATACCTATTAAGTTAAATTTTTCGTATTCAATTATGTACGCGCGTATGGTTTGAAAGCAGTTCAGCGACACGTGCCGCGAGGCCGGTCGTACTATTTATAAGACGCTGAATCATGCGCACAAGAGGTTACTACTAGTGCGAGGGCCAACTGCATAAGTCTATGACTTTGCTCCAGCTTACGAGTACGGAAAATCTCGATGCGAGAGCGATAATCGACGCTTTTTGTCAGATTTCTTTATTTGAATTGACGGTGACATCACAGTTCGATAATAATTATTGTTACGTTTCCTTAAGTCTGTGTATGTATATGCTGTGTCGCTGTAATGACGAGAATAATGACGACCGCGAGGAACGTGCTGCAGTGTTTTCGTGTGGGAATAGCCATAATTAGAAGTGACTGAGAGTTTTCGCAAAATTTCGGTTAATTTGTTCGTTTCCATTGGACATAATGACATAAGAATATAGCGCAACAATAAGAAAAGTTTTAACAAGGAATAATGTATGATAATAAAAGTCGTTTCCGGCACAATGCATCGCCTGTGCTAGCGCAGTTCGGATATTTCATATCTTTGGATAGCATTTATCGTTTGCCGTCATTTCCGTATTTTTGGTGAGTAAACGCATTGTATAACATTTTTACATTCATACATTTACACTGGCCTTGCAAATTATATATTTCTTTTATTAATCAATTACAACCCTTAAGCAATTTACATATAGTACATTATTTCATTGTTCGCACTTTTAATCACACATAGATTAGTTTTCTATACAATAGCATATTTACAGGGATCGTAACGATCGAGTATGCACAACGTGTACATATTTTATTGTAAAGATATTCTGGCTGGCTGAACTTAATTATAGAGATCTATAAGATAAAAATACCATTATACGAGGCGACATACCATTTCAAAGTTAATGCACTCTGTGCACATAATTACTGAATAACTCTGCAGTTTAATTATGCACGAAATGCCTTAATAATGTTTGTTCGTCGTTATTTAATATTCCTCAAAAACCGAATAAGTACTGAATTTTAGATGTGACCAATGTTGTTTTTGTCCGATGTGGGTGTAGTAAAGCCGTAAAAAAGAAGACACACGCATTTTCTATATATATGTAATCGAAAGTGAATTGGGAGTGAATATAGATGTATACAAAAATATGTATATATATAGTTAGGGCCACGTAGCGTAGTGTATATATATACTGTTCACTGCTTGTTTAACTAGATAAATAATACAAGAATGAAAGGTGAATACTTGGCTGAGTCGAGGATCGTTAAGATCTCGCTTGAAAGAATACTAGAATTGAATAAAAATAGAATCAAAGTCGATCTTGAGTTGATTCTAAAGCCAGCTGGCTGGCGTGACGCGTGCAGGACAAGAGCAAGGCCGAGCGGAGGCAAGGAAGGAGGCGAGCTCGTGCTAGCTCTCTAGGGTTAAACGCGCTTCTGTTTCTCAAGTACAATATGCCGGCTGCTCTTTTGACCCGCGATTTGTCGTTTTCCTCTTGTTCTCTCTCTCTCTGTCTCTCTGTCTGTTCCGGCGCCCCAGTCGCGGTTCGAACTTGGGGCTCCCCCACACAGCACTGCACAGTAGGCTGACACACGCGGTGCGCTCCCGCGCGCTTGATCAGGCCGGCGCGATGGGCATGGGCTTGGGCTCGCCGGCGGGCTCGCGGTTGCGCTTCTTCCGCCGCGCGAGCTTCGTCTGGATCTCCTGCAGGGTCTTGCCCTTGGTCTCCGGCACGTAGACGAAGGCGAAGAGGGCCGACATGGCGCAGACCGAGGCGAACAGCCAGAAGGTCACCGACTCGTGCAGGATGTCGGTGAGCATGTGGAAGGTGCGCGTCACAAAGAAGACGAGAAACCAGTTGGTCATGATGGAGATGCTGCCGGCGATGCCCTTCGTCTCGGGCGGGAAGAGCTCGCTGATGATGGAGTAGGGCACCGAGCCGTAGCCCAGCGAGAACACGACGTTGAACATGCCGATGCAGGTCAGCGGCAGCCAGCTCACCGACTCCACGTTCTGCCCGTCCTCCATCATCTTGTAGTAGTAGCCGAGGACACCCAGGCAGATCGTCATCGCCGAGCCCGAGAACACGAGCAGCGGCTTGCGCCCGAACCTAAGCGCAATACATATACATGTCCAGTCTCCCCTTTTTTTGTTCTTATCACGAGCATGATGATGATGACGATGATGATGATGATGATCATGGTTCTCATGGCAAACGGATTTCTTCCACGCTTTTCGTGCATTTCGAAAAAGGCTTTTGCTTCACCTCGACTTTCACTTTGGACATTATTTTTCCACTCATTGAAATTAATCCGTTTTCCAGAGACTTGACTTCTTTCGAAGCTTTTTACGCGCTATTTCAAGCTTCGTGGAAAGCTCAGTTGAATGAAAAATTGCAACAAAAAAAAAAGGATAAAACTTTATGTATCGTGTCGACACTTGAGAGAAGAATATTGTTACTGTTAACATATTTATCTATTTGAAATACAAGTATTTGACATATTTAACAATAAAATGTAATATTATTAATATTACATTTAATATTACATTTAGCTGTAAACATGTGATATTGTAACAATTACAATATCAATGTTCTCAGGTAACATATTGAAATTGTTTATGAGAACATGGTAACTTAACTGTTAACATGCGGCATTGTAACATTTACGTATATTTGAACATATACGCCATGTTAAGAGTAACCAAATTCTTTTCTCAGTGAAGTACTTGAAATGATGAATTTGACTTTGTAACGAGGCTTTTTAAACAAGCTGATTAAGCCGTATAACATGATGGCGTTAGTATGTCTGTGTTTATATTGATAAGTTAGATTACAGATAATGAACATATATGCTATTAAAACGCAGAGTGAATTAGCAGCTGCGGCGCAAACGTTTGTATGGGCATATTCCGTAAATATCCCAAGCCTATAGCATGTGTCAATTGGCGGCGAAGCAATTTCGTTGTCGCGTGTTATCGGTGCAGTTTGTTCGAGCAATAAAAGTCGAATTACAGCTAGTTAGCGGCGATGAGTTGGTAAGGAGAATGATTTAAGGATATATTGGTTGGTTAAGAGTGGATGCGCGTAAAAGTACCTGTCGATGGTGACGGCGACGATGAGGCCCATGATGACCTCTATGAGGCCGATGATGATGGTGGCGACGTTGGCGTCGATCGAGCTCTTGGACTTTTGGAAGATCTCGACCGTGTAGAAGAGGACCGCGTCGATGCCGCACATCTGCTGGAACCACATGAGGCCGATGCAGGTGCCGATGGCCTTGCGGCCCTGCTTGGTGCCGAGCAGGTCGCGCAGCCCGCCCTCCTTGATCTGCAGCTGCTCCGACTCCTCCAGCAGCTCGGCGATCTCGAGGCTGACGTCGTAGTGCGGGCCCCTCAGCCAGCGCAGCACCCGGCAGGCGTCGGCCTTGCGGCCGCGCTGCACCAGCCAGCTCGGCGACTCGGGCAGCAGGTAGACCACGGAGACGAGGAAGGGCGCCAAGAGGGCGCAGCAGAGCCCGTTGAAGGCCATGTAGCTGAGGTAGGAGCCGGCGACGTAGGAGAAGACGATGCCCAGCGAGAAGAAGATGGGGAAGAAGGTGCCGAGCGTGCCTCGGATCGAGGGCTCGGCGATCTCGCCGATGTAGACGGGCACGAGGACGCAGGCGGATCCGGCCCCGATGCCCCCGAGGAAGCGCGCCACGTAGAGGACGGGCACGCTGGCCCCGAGGGGCGCCACCAGCATCAGGATCCAGCAGAGCAGGAAGGGCACCACGGTGATGGCGATCGTGAGCTTGCGGCCGATCCGGTCGGCCGCCTTGCCGGAGGGCACCGCGCCCAGGATCGCCCCGAGCGGCATCAGCGAGGTGATCCAGGAGGCCTCCTCGCTCGAGTCGGACAGGTTGGGGATGAAGGAGTCGTTGCTCGACAGGTGGGGCAGCACCGGCGACGTCCAGCCCAGGTTCATGCCGCTCTGGGCCATTATCGATCCAGCTGTAATCGACACTTCCGCTCATTCCATTCATTCGCTTTGCGCATTCTCTACCTAACTATACGGCTCTCTGCCCCCCACCATTTCCTGCTTTTCGGCTCCGTTAGTCGAAAATTCAGCCAGCGCGCTCTCGCACGCGCATAGTAGCGATACTATTTTTAGCCGAGCCCAACCGGAAAGATGCGGATCGAACTAGATTACCGGCGCGTTGTCGCGCGCCACCTCCTCAGTTCCGCATTGAAAATGACTGCTGGCTCAAGCCTCGAAAATATATTCAATAATAATACCTATATTATGTTTAGACACGCGGGAATCAGATTCGTCTCCGTCTGCAGAGAGCTCCCCGCGTATTTGTCTTTCGCGCGAGTGTGAATCAGATAGAAGCGCGCAGACGTCTGTATTCGTTAAAGATAACTCTGCCAAGGTCGGCCGAGGAAAATGCTGCTAAAAAGCGCGCAAGTCTATATGTATATGTGTATACGCGCGTTGGTCAGTGGCGCGCGGCGATAAAATAGGGAAAGAGTCATTTTTCGAGCCTCTTCCCATCATTCGAACGATACGAACTGAGAGAGAGAGGGGGAAAAGGCGCTTCGTTTCAATTAGAATGATTGTTGTGAGAATAATGCAATACCATTCCCCTAATAATAAAGTCGCTTCACTCGTGTAGATTAAGCTGCCCTTGGGGCAATGATCTCAATAATAGCTTACGAATGATTTTCGAGAAGACCGCGGAGCGCTATACGTAAATAGCTTGGGAAAAAACGTTGATGACGATTACTTTACGTCAGACGCACTTCGGTGCCTATAATAATACACACTTGGAGATCGAGCGAGTGGGGGGGCCTTGTATCGGCCACTTTGCGCGCGCGCGCACCGTCTGCGTGCACTTTGCAGTTGAGGTAAATAGACCAACATTCAGGCTAAAAACATATATATGTAAGTCAAGTACTGAGCCGACAGATAATGAAGATTGTTTGCAAGACTTAACACCTAGCAATGACATTTTCCGCCTTTTTTTTCCTTCTACGGAACTTTTATCTCGCGCGCGAGCGCACTATTGTTATTATTATTATTATTATTATCAGTACTCGGCTCATTATTCAGCGCGAAATCAGCGGCGGCACTGTCGCTCACTGCATGCGATTCTACGTACGATAACGAAGCTGATTGAATGGTAGTGTTTAACGGGAGACGTGCAAATTTTCTCGCTTCATGCACAATTCAAGCTGACCGCGAGTTCAACACAAAAACAACACGTGTGCGCTTGTGCGTGTGTGCCGCGCGCACGCGCCGTCTTTATGTAACACAATGCAAATTGGGTTAATTCGGTAACTGAAATTGTAGCATGAATACAAAAGAGAATTTCAATTTTGCGCCAGTCATTGTCTGTCGTCTGCGGCGGCTTGCTCTCTACCTTAACTCTTAGATTATCTAGTTTGCTGAGAGAGCGAGAGAAAGAGAGTGCGAGGGAGAAAGAGAGAGAGAGAGAGAAAACGTCCATTGAACTCCGAGCCGGTAAGAGATAAATTGTCGCTATTGTGCCACAAAAATGTTGAGCGAACACAGAGCTCACGGCGGGAGTCATGCGACGAAGGCGTAAGCAATGAAATTATTATCGTAAGAACGTAGCTACTTGAGCGGGAAAAATGCCTGATGCATATAGAGTGAGAGGGTGAGAGAGGAATGCGCGCGTACGCGCCGAGATCGATTTACAGATTCGATAATTGCACACGTGCGCAATATGAATAGGAAAACGCCGAGGGAGAGAGAGAGAGAGGTGTCTAGAGGAAAAAACCCGCGAGGCTATAGACGAGGCTTGCGCGAGAGAATGTTGCAAGTTTGCAAGATAGGCGGATGTTGGTTCTCCGCACGCACTCGGGTATTTGTTAATACACAACCTGTTTGCCGTTACATAAAGCTGGCTCATCGCGAGGTGCAGGGGGCAGAAGCGCGCAATCGGCTGTCACAATTGCGGGGATGCGCCGGCGCTACTCACCGATGAGCGTGGCCAGGTACTGGTAGATCTTGCGGCCCTCCTGCTTGGGGCCGGGCTTGAAGCCAGGCGGCGGTCCCGGCTGGGGCTGGAGCGGCTGGCCCTGGCCCTTGACACCCTCCTCGAAGCCCCGGGGCTGGGCCAGCTCGGCCATCTCGTTGTCCTCGGCGTAGGCGGGCTGCGGCATCTCTGCGGCCGGCTGCTCTCTCATCCGCGGGCGGGCGCGCGCGGGGGCTCGGCGGCTGCGGGTGGGGTGCTTATCTTCTTCCTCTTGTCCTCGCGCCTCCTGCGTCCGTCGCTCGCGCTGCTCCTCGGCAGCATGTGTGGAGCCGCTCGCTCTGTCGCCGGGCCGCTGCGACTGGCGGGCTGTGCGCTGCTCTCCTCTCCGCGAGTCGCTCCGCGAGTCTCCCGAGTGCGCTGGCGCGTGGCGGTGGCGCGCGCGTCTTCGCCTCAACTGCTTTTAGATCCCGCGGCGAGACTCCGCCGAGGCCGCGCGCGAGCGGCCCCCGTGCCAGCGATTGGCGCACGCACCGCGCGGCGAGTCCTTGCTAGCGCCAGCGCGAGGCGCATCACGCGCGGGAACCGCCTGTTGACTCTCTCGCCACGGCCCTGACGCAACGGTGCAGCAGCGGCGCCGCCGGTCGACACCTCCTCACTGACCCCAAAGGTGAAAGCGACACGGGCGCTTTCGCGCTTTTCCCCCCGGCGGCCGCTGCGCGCTTATGCTTGCTGCGCGCCGCGTACACGTGGCTCTCCCGCCCCGCCTCGCGGCGCAATCTTATCGCGCGCGCCCGCGAGCGCAACAAGTCGTTATGTATATATACATGTAGCTGCCTCTATGTACTTTGCCGTCGCCGAGCGACGCGAGCGTGCGTACGACCGATCGATTAGCGTGACGCACGCACGCACGCACATGCGGGAGTTCTCCACTCCACTCGGCCGAACACAATGATGATGATGAGCGATTGCGCGATTTATTCTTTTTATTGCAGCCCCGAGCAGCAGGAGGATAATGGCCGGCTGTCGAGGATCTCGCCCTCGCCTCCACCCCCGCCGCCACCGCCGCCGCAGCCACCCCCCGTGACCGGCCAGGTTAACAGGGAGCCGACGTACGTCCAGCAGCAGCAGCAGCAACAGCAAGCGCCGGTTCTACCCTTGGCGGAGCCCATACTCGAGGTGCTCGACGAGCCCGTCGACGAACCGGTCAGTCTTATTTTTGTACTTTTACACACCCGACTTTCTACACGCTGGCTATTTTTCGCCGCCGCGCTTATTCCCTTTTGCTCGCTTTAGCTTCGATTCTCCTCCTCCTCCTCTTTCGCGCCTTTTCATTTCATATCGCACGCGCGAGCTCTGACGTGTGCGCGCCCCTGTACCATTTGTCTATTAATAGATTCCCAAAAACCAACGTCAAACCGTGCGAGTGTATTTTTAAACATCAAAACAACGTCTCGCCAATCGCCAACTCACACTTCTGCTCTTTGCCGCCGTCTCGCGCTCGGCGAATTTTCACGGTTTTCGCTTCCAAGCAACAAAGTTGCAATGTTTGGGAGAGAAATCATTAGGTATGAACTTGAGTTTATTTACTAATGAAACTATGATAAGCTTCTGCAAACAATCATACGTAATCGTCTCTTTTACCGCGTGACTATATAAAAAGTTATGACACTTTTTATATACTATGACTCTTGATTTTATGATAGATACGAAAAAGTTTTTTTGACAAAATAAATTTAGAAAGGCTCCGTTATCAAAGTGTGTCAGGTAACTTATGTTTAAATTTCATGTATAAACGTCCTTTCAGTTTCACGATATTAATCAGTTTTATTGCGGACGTCCTTCGTTAAGAGTATAATGATAAACTTGAAAAATTGAAAGATAGGACACAACACTTTCAGAACCAACCAGTATAATTGAATTAGTTGCAAGTAACACTTATTCGCGTAATAAAGTGCGATTTTATTTTATTAAAAAGTGGAATTGTCAAGCTGAAAGTTTCAGTCAATGTAGGGCAATCTTTTTTAAACTCATTGCTGCGAGCTTTAAAAATTAATAAATAAATGTTACTTAATATATGATTTTTTAATTTTCGCGTATAAGTAGCATAATAACGCAATAGTTAGTAAATCTATTAAAACACTCTAGGCTGGTTCCTTGGCACACATGACTATATGCTGCTAATACTGCGCTATTTTATTTGCTTGATCTGCGAAAAATATGCTCCACTGCAAAGATAACATATACTTATAATTTTATAAAAATATTTACGTAAGAACAAAATTTTCTTACCAAAAGCTATTTTTATAGAAATGTCACGCCTTTACATTTTAAGATGAAATCTGATTTATTGGGTGTAGAGAATACGAAGATGGTGTTATTTATAGACTAATTTTACTTATATAATTTCTTAATTTGAATTATATAATATAATTAAATTAAATATTCTGGTTTGTAAAATCAATTTCTGTATTTTACTGGAGATAAAAGTACTCGCGTATAAATAGTCATTTGTAAAAAAAAACGCGATATTAATTGCAATAAGAAATTTCCGCAAACTAAAAATGATTAGATTATAAACTATAATGCTTAATTTTAAATTCCTGAAATGAGGTTTTAAAAACTTAGAATATTAGCTGTTATCGGACAAAGTTTTATCACTTGTAAAAGATCATAAACTACTTTTAATCAGTATCATCTATATTTGGCTTACAGTATTCACTTTACCTCTGACGAATAAAATAGAATTTCGAAAATATTATATAAGGTTGATTTGAATACTAAGGGTTCCCTCTATTTATCAAACGAAAAAAAGGAAAAGTATTCTTAGATCATATCGCTTGAGATAAATAACAAAGCTATATTATTCTAGCGAATCAATAGATTATCTTTGAAATTAGTCATAGCTGTTTAATCTCGTAATTTTATGGCATCTGACCCAAATATATTTTTTCTCTGCTTTTCTTTCATTAGTACTATTTGGTGTTGGTAGTTCTCTGTAGTATCGAGTTTGGCTTAACGGGAATCTACATTGGAAATGTTTTAAAGAAAGTTAGTACAGTTCTATCGCCTGTAGATGGCTGTACAACCATATTTACATACGTACGATAACATTGATACTTAGGAAAGAATATTGCCAAAATGTTATAGCGCAGTAGTGTAATCTCCAAACGATAAAAGTGAACAGCTCCAACTGTTTCAAAAGGTTTAATCTAAAATTTTCCTCACGTCATATGACGATAGCTGTTGTTATGTATTCTCCGTATCAATATTAAGTATGTATTGTTTATTATGCATAAAAATTTCACTCTCTAGCATCTCATTAGTGAAGGAGTAATTTTCCACGGTCAAAAAACTTGAGGATTACAAAAGATGATTAAAAAAAAGGCGCGCACACGTCAGTTCGCGATGAATGACATATTACTGACACATATTCAAATGACACCCGTTATTCATTAGCATTTGCAATTCTGCCGTACGTTCGAAGTCGTAAAATTTTAAATGATTTCTCCTTTCGTTTAAAATTTTTGCCAACATCATCGCGCGCATTTTTAATTCGTATTTTCGGCAGTTTCGCGTAATAGTTGATAATTTTAGCTTTCGACGTTATATTTACTTTCGCGTCATGTATTTCAATACACTCTTAGCTTTAGCTCGCGTCACCGTATAGGTATATGTATATATCTCCATAAGCAATCGCAGTACTTTTCCGTGTTACTTAACGTTACTCTTTCGAGTGGAAATATACTTAGGGAGGTTGCAAATAAAATATCAGTTGTAAGTACCCAAATAAATATATAAATTTCGTAATCGAAAGTTGCGCGCGTATGGATAAGATTTAAGCAAATCTGTGACTCATAAAGTGCACGACAAACGGCCCAAGTATCATTTCCAATACTTGTATGGGCATCGACGTCACCCTAATTTCACTCCGTGGACCTTATCTGTTGCGCATATACTGAGAGTTGTAAATCCCTCACTGGCTAATCAGCGACGAAGTATATAAGCATTTCGTCAAAAGATTCGCACCGAGGAAAAGGACAATTGACCTAGTTGTTCCATTGTTTGTGCCTCCTTATAGCTCGGTGACAGAGAGAGAGAGAGAGAGAGAGAGAGAGAGAGAGAGAGAGAGAGAGAGAGAGAGAGAGAGAGAATAAGTGCCACCGGTCTGTTACGTGAAAGTCGAGAGGCGTGTTTTGCCATTGCGAGCTTCTGCGTCACTGTTGTGACTGGGTGTAATGAAGCTGCTTTAGGGCTTCTAATCCAGCGGTCTTCCTTGGACGGTTTCTCGCGGCCTTGGCTGGCCGATTGATTGGCGGCGGCGTCGGCGACGACACGCGTACGCAGAAAGAAAAGCGGAAGAGAGCCGTGGAGAAGCGCAGGTGGGTGTGAGCAGTCCAGTCGGGCGCCGACTATCGAACACAGTCGTCGCCATCGACATGTCGCTCTTGCACGGGATAAGCGCTATCGGGATCGGCAGCGTTCGCCGCGCGTGCTAGGGCTTCGCCTGTTTGATTAATCGAATCTAGCTCTCTTTCTCTCTCTCTTTCCACAACGAGGCGCAATGTGCCCCGGTGGCACGAGTCGCCGGAGCGGGCGGTGTCGATAAGTGCCCGGAACCGCCCCCCGGGGGCCAGCCGGCGGCGGCTCGCTCGGGCGCGCGCGAGTTCGGCCAGCGCCTCGCTGCCATGAAGATCTTCGGCGGCTTCGAGCTGCGCCGTAGGCAGCCCCGGGCCCAGCAGCCCGCCGGCGCGAGGAAGCAGCGTCGCAGCAGGAGCAGCGCCAGGAGCAGCGTCGCCAGGGACGAGGTGCACGGCCACCGTAGCCGACACGCCAGGCACAAGGTACACCCTCCTTAAGCGTGTCTATATATACACGCTGCAAGCCCGATTACGCCGTGTACGACAAGCAGGGTTGCGTGCAGCTGCGCCGACGTCTACCTACGCTGCTGATCGCATTGCCGCGGTGTATACATCCCTCCTCCCCCGTCCCCTCCCCCACACGCCGCACTTAATTAATCAATCTTAACTGCGCGACTCGCCTTTTAATCGGACAAAGTAGCGGCTTGTCTGCAAATAGTTGCGTCTGAAAAAAATAATTGCTCGCGCTTGGAAAATAATTGGATACAAATGTCATCACCATTCGGCATTGTAAGACAAACTGATAGAATATTCTGAACTGCGTAGGCATGTTTGCAAAATCACTGGTTAATCGTCGCCGATTATTTTTTTCTTCTTCTGAGCATCAATTACAAGCAATTGCGACTGATTCTGCAAAGGATTTTTTATAATTACTTTCAATTATTTTTAATTCTAAATTCAAAAGCTTTCTATGCTTCTTCAAGGATTCTCCTCTCAAGTGCTCATTTCCATGGAAATTTTCCGATCTCTGCATAAGTGATTTTTGAAAAAGTGCTTTGCTATTACAGCTATAGTGAATGACTTCTTGTGCGTAGCTCGAATTAATAACTCTTTAAAGTAACAAGTCAGGCTTAATCAGCAAAACATGTTAGGAAAACATACATAATCTTACCAAGCTTTTTTTTCTATCGCACATTAAAGTTTGACTGCGATATTTAATCTCGTCAGACTTTAAATTCAATTACCTCACTAAGTTACTAAAGTTTATTTGATTTTGGTTCGTTATATGTCTACAGGAACATTCATTGTAAATTGCATTGAAATTTTTAATAATTTATTATTTCAAATAAGACTTTTAATATGACGTATAAATTATCACTGAACTTTTATATTTTATTCTTTTTCTGCATAAAAAACTTACAGCTAGAAAGGAATAAATTCAAGTTAGTCAATAAGTTGAAGAACCGACTGCCCACATTGACATTTTTAAGAGAATTTTTTAAAGAGATTCGTAGGTCCCGTACAAAAACTTGCAATAGTATATAGTAAAATTTGTCAGATTAGCAATCTGTAAGAGAATTACAATGGTAACATGTAAAATTTACTACAGAGAATATCTCTCCGTGTACCTGTATAGTGCAATAAAAGCAATCGTTATCGTCTTTCCCACTCGAGTACTTCTGTACGTCAAATTAATAACGGAGCACTGTTATTCTATGTATTGACAATTAACAAATCGCGTAATGATAAGACTTTTTTCATCATCCGCGTTTCATTATAGCTATTATTTAATTCGGCAATGAATAATATTGTTAGGGACGTCGAGCGTAATATCGGCTAGGTGAGGACGCCAAAATCGATCGGCTCGATAGTGCCAGTAGACGCACTTAAAGATACATGTAATCGACTGACAAAAAGCGCTTGCTCTTTCTCTCTCCTCGCTATAATGATGCGTGAATATATGTACGTGAGTGAATTACCGTCTAGACATCTGCAATATAGCTTTGCATTACCGATCCAATCCGGTTTCAACAGGCATAGTCTTTTTTTATTCAACATTTTACTCCGCTAGCATACGCGCGGCTCGAGAGATAGTGCGGCTCTGATAATCGTTAAAATGCACCGCAAAAATGCGCCTGCCTGCCTGATTCCCGTCCCCTGCATCGCGAGGAATTTCGTGACGCGCACGCACGCACGTAGACGATGTGCCGTGAATGAAAATCCTCGCGGGAGTATATGTGCTCAGGAGGGTGGGAGTCGATTTTGAATGGAGCAGGCTGGAGTATTTACACGCTTCGATGCTCGGCTGAACACACTGGTGTGTATATCATAGACGCACACGCAGAGAGAGAGAGAGAGAGAGAGAGAGAGAGAGAGAGAGAGAGAGAGAGAGACGCAGAGGTGCGAGCGCAAGGTCCTCGCTGCACACGCGAAAAGTGAAAGCCGCTCTAGCGCGCGAACGCGTGCACGGGATTCATAGCGGTGCAGCAGCCATAGATCGTGGCTTTGGCCGATTGCCGAATGACGAATGACGACTGGTGAATGGCGAATAACGGCGAGTTAAAGGTCGCTCGCGAGAGGAAAGCTTAGAGATAAAAGAGCGATGCATGCGCGTGCGTGCAGGACAGGTGGAGACAAGTCCCCTCGGTCGCCGCGGGGCCGCCGAGCGTCGTGGCGCAGCGGCGACCCCTAGCCGCAGACGCGCCGACTAGCGCGGCGGGCCCCGAGAATGCTGCCAGGAGAAAGCCAGCCAGGCGGGCGCAGAAACCGGTGGCTGCGCGGGGCCCTGCTCTCGCGCGGCGGGGCCAGTCGAGGCCCGCTCGGTGTCGCGCGCGCACTCTGCTCCGTCCGCGTCCCCGCGCCCAGTCGCCCAGTGTGTCCCGCGGCCCGTGTGCATGTGTCGTGTTATGGACGAGGCCCCGTCCGCGGCAGCACAGTGAGTCCTCCGGCGATCTCGTGGCTCGTCGAGTCGAGCGAGGCGCGACTATGCCGCGCGGCCCGTAAGATCCGGCTCTTTGCCGCCGGGCTAGCCGCCGCCGCAGCAGCAGCCTCCGCCGGCATGGACCGGCCCAGCGAAGTCGTCCCCGCCAGCAGCATCGGCCCGCCCTCGCCGCCCGCTCAGCAGCAGCAGCAGCAACCGCCGCCCGCCAGTCCCCAGGACCAGGTACACCCAGCAAAACAACAGCTTTGTTCAACGCCGAGGGGCCTCACGTAGAGAGAGAGAGAGCGCACGTGTCTAGAGTATATGCGCGCGGGGCCTTGCCCGACGAGAGTGCGAGCAAGCAAGAGAGAGAGAGAGAGAGGCGGCCGAGAGGAATTTTCACGCCCCTGCACTCGAGCACACCTGCATGCAGCGGCGGCTCTCGCGCCAACTCTCCGCAGCCTTGCAGCCTCTCTCGTCGGAGTCGTCTCGCCCTTTTTCCTCTTCCGATTCCGATTTCGACTTGGCTTTTAAAGGGGGGGGGCGGGGGGGGGGGGGGGGGGGGGGGGGGGGGGGGGGGGGGGGGCAGCCGCGCGCTACTTGGCTCTTGCTCGCGTGCATGCACGCACCTATGCAATTCGAAGACCTCCGAACCCGACCGAACCGGAATTTTCATAAACACCTGAGGCTGAGCGAGCGAAAAATTGCGCAACTACAGCGCGCCGTGACGACGTTCCCTCTCCCTCGTTTGCTGCCAAAACAAAGTCAAGCCCGAGTTGAGCCGCGTGCATTCTTGTGAGAAACGAGCCGAGTAGCCGAGAGAGAAAGTGAAGCGGTGTAGCAGTGATCTAGCGAGGGGCGCGACTCTCTCGATGATTAAGCCTGCGCGCGCGCGCGCTCTCCCATACCTGGCCTAGTCGCGGCCTTCCTGCGTGTCTTTCTCGCGGGGGGAGAGAGACAGACCTGTGCGCTCGCCTGCCTGCCTGCTTGCCGCTATTTCCATAAGCGAACTGTCAATGACTCACCCTTTTCTCCTAAATTCTCATGCCGCTCGAGCGAGCGCGACTTAATGGGTTATTTATTTTTCTCCGAGCTAAGTAGGTAGCATAACGCGGGCTCCCCCCGTTGCATTCCGCGCTGCCGCTGCAGGCGGCAGAAATTTCACAACCCGCATATTGCCATCTCTCTTATAGTATACCTATACCTATACTCTCCTTGCAATATGCCTACATAGACAATCGATGGAGGGGACATTTCGTAACTATACGTGTATTTTGCGCGAGATTAATACAGCGCGACGATTTCGAAATGCACATATACATACTGTTTACGTGAGTCGCGCGTTTCCGTTAGACGCTCGATGTTGCAGCGGAAGCACGTTGGAATCCGATCAAGTTGGCACACATATACGCGAGCGAGCGAGCGCGCATATAGGTATGCGCCGTGAGTCGGAGAGTATTCACTGGAATTAGATAAGGTCGGGCTAGAGTTGCCTTTTCTCTCTCTCTCTCTCTGCTTTACGTTTTGCGCACGCCCGAATGAATATTATTAAAGCAAAATATTATTCTTTCGTCTTAATTAGCATGACGTCATTGTTCAATTATACTCACTTTGAACCTATATTGTAGACAACATAATCTCGTTTAAAATTCTTTCACGTTAAATTAAAACATATTAGGCATTTTTAAATAGAGCGTGCGCGCGCTCGCGATGAAAAGGAAATAAACGTTTAAAACTTGATTGCAACAAATACGGCAAGGCGAATAATCAACAGAGTTAGTTCTTTGAATACTACAACGAGGCATTTAGTTTGGAGGAACCGCCTATATAGAAGTCACATGGGCAAACGACTTGTAAAGTCCGAGGCGCGCGCATGTGGACCAGGCCGGGGTGCGAAGGCCGATAAAACCGGCTTAAAAATCTGCATCACGCTCTCGCGGCGAGCGAGTAGCGCACACTCGACGTGAATAACGTTCGAAGAATGTCTTTGTAGCTTCTCTTATTTCTTTACGGGCATTATTCATCCTGCTGTTTTTTTATACACGCGCATGGCTTATCTCCTACATCCAAACTGTTTAAACTTTTAAAATCTCACCGCATGTTTCCCCGCGTACGTTTAGCAATAGCTATATTAGAGTATTATTGCGCATGCAATTCTGGCTAACAGCTTGAGCATTGAGGGAGTTTTAGGGCTTAAATTAAGTATATACCGTTACATTGGCAGTAGTATAAATCCGCCTGGAGATTATCATCAGCCAAGCGTTTCTATCGACCTAAAATGACGGATTGATCGTTAAAGGCGTAGAGGAAAAGCGCGCTGATAGGTGCTCGTCGTTGTCGTATAGGTGTTACATAGGTACAGTATGTGCGCCAGCGACATACGGCTTCCCCGCGATGCGTTGCCCCGTTACTAAATCCTTAGCAAGAAGATACGCAGCGTACAAGTATATACTTGACTCCGGCGTGCAGCGTTAGGGCCGTTGACTTATTGCGATTGCGACAGCAATCGAGAGCTACCCAAGCGTATGACAAGGTACGTTTTTGGCTTGGCGATGAAGCTGCGCAGCATGTATTTGATACGCCGCGTGCCCCATCACGTGCGAACTACTTGGTAGTTGGGAGCTTGCGTGCAGCTTCAATCGTATCACAGAGCGCGACTCTCTCTTTGTACTTGGCAATCTTCTCATTCACCCGCGCTCGCAATTTGCATTCATTTCTTTTTCTCGGCCAACAAAACAGGCTCGATCGAGCCGGAAGCCGGCCCTCATTGACGAAAGCGTGCAGCTCTATACATACGCGACGTGTGTGTGCTTCTAATGGTATATACTTTTGCAGGTCGGTGGTGGCGACCGGAGCTGGGAGGTGCACCACGTGACGGTGACCCGGGTTCCGGGCTACGGGTTCGGCATAGCGGTCTCCGGGGGCCGCGACAACCCGCACTTCACCAACGGCGACCCGGCCATCGCGATCTCCGACGTGCTCAAGGCCGGACCCGCGGAGGGCAAGCTCCAGGTCAACGACCGCATCATCTCGGCGAACGGCGTGTCGCTCGAGGGCGCGGACTACGGGGCGGCGGTGCGCGTCCTGCGCGACTCCGGCTCCACGGTGCTGCTCGTGGTGAAGCGGCGTGCTGCCCCAGGCCCGAGCGGCCCCTGCCCCGGTCAGAGCCAGCCGCCAGTCCCCGGCAGCCCCGGCAGTCCAGGTCCGCTGGCGGTGCCGGCCGGCCCGGCCCAGAGTCACCGGCTCAGCCTCACGCGGCCCGGCAAGAAGGAGGACTTCGGCATAGTCCTGGGATGTCGGCTGTACGTGCGCGAGGTGACCCGCGAGGGCACGGGCGCCCGGCCCGGGGACCTCGTCACGCGCATCGCCGGCGTCCAGGCGGACAACATGAGCCTGAAGGAGGCGCGCAAGCTCATGGACCAGAGCAAGGAGCGGCTCTCGCTGGTGGTGAGCCGCGAGCCGGGCTCCGCGGCGGTCCCGCCGCCCCCGACGCACCCGCTGGAGCAGGGCAAGGCCCAGCCGGGCTCGCCGGCCGCCTCCGCCGGGGACTACCTGGCGGGCCAGAGCCCGGGGGCGCCCTACAGCAGCCAGAACCTCTACGTGCCACCGCCGACGCGTCTGCAGCCCGCCTCGCCGGAGGACAAGAGCAACCTGGCGCCGCGGGGCCGCTCGCGCGGACCCCTCATGGAAGTTTCGCTCAGCCAGCTCGACCTGCCGGCCACTCCGACCCAGGGCCACCAGGAGCCGCCCCGGCCCCCGCCACCCAGGCCGGAGGACTACTATAGCACGCGCCGGCAGGTCTACGAGGAGGAGCCCCTCGTCCAGCGCAGTAAGCAGCCCATGTGAGTGCGCCCCGCCTATAATTTTCGCCTACTGCGCCACTCTATAGCAGAACTTAATGAGCGTCTTTTCGTCTCTTCTAGGCCGGACCCACGTTTCATCACATTCCAGAAGGAAGGCTCGGTCGGCGTACGGCTCACCGGCGGCAACGAGACCGGCGTCTTCGTCACCGCGGTCCAGCCTGGTAGTCCGGCCGCCCTCCAAGGCCTCCAGCCGGGCGATAAGATCCTCAAGGTTAACGACATGGACATGAAAGGCGTGAGTCGCGAAGAGGCCGTGCTCTTCTTACTCAGTCTACAGGAGCAGATCGACTTGATTGTCCAGCACCGCCGACAGGAGTACGAGCAGATCGTAGCCTCTGGCAAGGGCGACTCCTTCCACATCAAGTGAGTAAGGCGTGCCTGAGCAGCGACGAGGCAGATATCTAACAGGTGTTTCCTTTCAGGACTCACTTTCACTACGAGCATCCGGAGAAAGGCGAGATGAGCTTCCGAAGCGGGGACGTCTTTCACGTGGTTGACACCCTCCACAACGGCGTCGTGGGTTCCTGGCAGGTCTACCGCATTGGAAGAAATAATCAGGAGGTGCAGAAGGGCATCATACCGAACAAGGCCCGGGCGGAGGAGCTTGCCACGGCACAGTTCAACGCGACTAAAAAAGAGTTGAGCGCCAACGAAAGCAGGGGGAGCTTCTTCAGGAGGAGGCGGGGCAGCCACCGTCGGTCCAAGTCTCTTGGCAGGGTCAGTTCTATTATCAGCATTCTTATCTATATTTTTCATCAGCTTACTTTTCTAACGTTCATTTCATTATTTAGGATCACTGGGACGATGTCGTATTCTCCGACAGCGTCAGTAAGTTCCCAGCCTACGAACGAGTCGTTCTGAGACACCCTGGCTTCATTCGACCTGTCGTCCTCTTTGGACCCGTGGCGGATCTAGCACGAGAAAAATTACTCAAAGACTTCCCTGATAAATTCACATCTCCACGTAAGCATTGTCATACTTGTTTATAACGCGGATACTGTCAAATAAAATTCTCACGTCTATGTTTTTTTCCTACAGAGACAGAGAGTCAAATCGAAGAGGGTAGCAATAGTAAGAACACGAAGACATCTGGCATCATTCGCCTAAGTGCCATTAGAGAAGTTATGGATAGAGGAAAACATGCGCTGCTGGACATCACCCCGAATGCAGTTGACCGATTGAATTATGCTCAATTCTACCCTATAGTTATATTTTTGAAAGCTGACACTAAGCAGGTTGTCAAAGAAATGAGGGCTGGGATACCCAAGTATGTTCAAATTTATTGCGATCCGCTAATTTTGACCGTAACTTGTTGTAATTCTTATACGCATGGCTTTTTTCCAGATCGGCGCACAAAAGTAGTAAAAAGTTGTTAGAACAGTGCCAAAAACTAGATAAAATATGGGGCCATGTCTTTAGTGCCGTAATAACTTTAACTTCTCCTGAATCATGGTACAGAAAGCTACGAGAACTCATTGACTGGCAACAGCAAGGTCCTTTGTGGATGAGTCAAACAAAGGTATGTATGTTAAATAGTTTGTCTGAATTTAGATATACACTTTTTTATTCTTGCACCGATTTAGTTGTAAATAGTTGCAATGGTTTTCTGCATTTTGCTTGGAGCTACTGAAAATTTATACACATATTATATAATACTTGGTGATAAAATCGCAATTACACCATCTGGGTTTCATGCTGCATGCTTAAAAAAAAAAAAAAAAAAACTAATTATAAAAAGTAGTTTCGGACAATAATTTTTTTGTATTATTTTTCCGTATAATATTATAAACGTAGCAATGAATAAGTTCATTAGAAATTCAATTCACTAGAATATATTCATGCACAATTGTCGACAATTTTAATGATATATTCTTTTAATTCTTTGCGGTGTTGGTTGTAGCTCATAGACGTGGTGTCGGATCTGTACTTCCCTCTTTTTCATCCTTATTGTGCACCAACGCCACTTGCTTTCTCCGACGCAAGTATTTTCTACGAGTGCAACAACAATGTTAATGATCTCTCTCAAGTCCATCCACCTTTACCTACATCACCCTACATACTTCCATTTTTCCACAGCCAAGACTCTGTCATTCATGAGCAATTTTTCGGCTACATCTAGTTGCAAGACTTTACTTTTCATTTCATTTTCTATGTACCTCGATGACTTTTTACAAATACTAATTTTCCTTTTTTCTTTTTTGTTTTGCAAAGACTAGTCACTAATTACAATTTGCTTTTTTTCAGTTATTTTTTTATGAGACGTGAAAAGGTCATGTAAAAGCTTGTTTTTTTTTCTTCTATTTTTAATATACATGAATCTCTTTAGGTTAATTGCTACTGTTTCTCTTTTAATAATTTTATTGCGCTTAAACATTGCATGCTTTACTAATTTGCTACTTTATTTGCATGTAGTTGCGAGACTAATGCACGAGAGTTAATGCATGCTATATATAACCAGTAACAATTACACAAAACAATAACAAACGTGACGAAGTCCTTGATAATGGAGCTAAGAAAGGACTGACGGTGTCTAACAACGATAGCGTATCGCCTTCTGATTGTCGCTAAATATGTTTTGTTCGATCGACGGCGTAGCCGGAAGAGGCCCTCTCGGATGACTTCCTCTTCCCGATGACTTCACGCCTGTCCTACGCCTCCTCCCCGGAGAGTGACCTGGAGCTAAGTCCCGCACCTCCCCTCCCCGGCACTCTGGGAGTACCGTCGCGTCTCAAGAGCAGCTCCGACCCAAGCATCGCGACACAGGACGACGCGGTCGCGCCGCCACCATACACCACCAACTACCACATGACCCAGCTTCAGCAGCAGGCATTCGAGCAGCATAGGCGTCGATCTCAGCAGCAGCAACTCCAGCAGCAGCAACCACAGCAGCATTCGCTTCAACAGCAGCAGCAACAGCCTCAAGGACCGCAGGGGCCTCCAGATCTGCCGCCGCGACTCGACCGCAACTCTAAGCCGATCAATCCTCCGATGCGCGCTCATTCCCAGGGACGGTCTGCTCAAGAGAGGCTTGTTAACAAGACTGACTCTGTTCTGGATATGGGCAACTACATCAACGCCACGCCGCACAGAGCCAACGCGACCTCTTCGCTCGAGAGGACACAAGCTAAAGCGGTACATATCTTAAGCACTTATACATGGCTGAGGTCTTGTTAATGTCATATTAATTAACTAAAACTTTGAATTTTATGTGCATATTTAGGGGAGCTACGATAGCATGTCCTCTTACGATTCGTACAATAGGAACGGCGATGTGCTCTATCCGGGAAGTGGTCTCAACACCTCTACGGGTAGATTAGGGCCGAATGTTCCAGACGATCTGAAGAGTAGTAGTATAGCTGTTTCTGCGAGACCTCACGATCCGTACAGGTTTACGAGATCTACTGCAATACCCGTCCAAGAGTCGCAAACGCGAACCGACTATGCCAAATACAGGTAATTATTCACAACTGTAAAAGAAATAAAGATAGCGATCAAATAGATATAAAAATACATTATTTATATTACAGCCGGACTGGTGACTACAAGCCCATGCATTCCCCTCAATCCAAACCAGGAGGAACATATAAGCCAGTTCCTCCTCCCAAACCGAAAAATTATCGCCCACCTCAACAACCTATTATTCAAGATGAAAACAATGGCGGGAACGTATATCAACATGCCAAAAGTTACTCCATGGGAGCTTCACACGTGCACAATGGGGTGAGCACTGGGAATTTTTTACAACTCCTCAGTAATGAAAATGATCAGTATTTAAATTATCCCTCTTACTTTCAGAATGAAAATGGAGTTAACGTGCAGCGCAATAGTGGCCAATACTATTACAACATAACGCCCGGGAATCGAAGTCTACCAAACGACAGCTACTCAACGAATTCAAATCACACACACAATCATGTGAGTCCAGCATCTCACAATCACAGTCTGTCGCACTCGCATCCCTTATCAAGTCCATCGTCGATGTCGCACTCGCACAGCAATAGTTCAGGTCAAATCGGTATAGCTCATTCGCATAATAGAAATAATATGACCATAAATGGCCATAGTCACAGCAATAGCCATAGTGGCATTAGTCTCCAAAATACAACGGTTAATAACGCCCCTAATAGAGAATCCAGCGGCTTAGATTTAGCGGGCAGTAGGGAACAGCGAGGAAGCGCATTTGAGCTTTATCGAAAACCGCTGCACCATCATAACGTCAGGTAAAACTTGGCACATTTGGCAGAAGTGCATTTTTAAAGATTCATTGCAGATTTTTCTTAACTAATACAATTTATAACATTTGAAAGTTACTTACAACCTTCTAATAATGTGTGAAATAATTAATATCCTATGCAATGATTTAACGAAACAGTTTATGTAAAAGTTTAGTTTGTTTTTATCATGCAATAATTTAACACTTGACTAACCGTTTTGGTGTTGGTTACATACGCAGGGCGATGGGGATGGCACGAGGTACATTTGGTACTGATGGTGGTGTTCTGGAAGGACCAGGAGGTGTTACTTTAATAATACCTCCTGGTGCCTTGCCACCAAACAGTCATCAAGAGATCTACTTCAGTGTAACCGACGATAGCAATACTCGTGGCCATCGCTCGTCAATATCACCTCCCATGCACAATGGTGAGCGCCTCGCTATTAGATCATGGTGGTGGTTCTATTCCATTAAACTAATAACATTTTACATCATATTCATGCACTAATCATCCTCCTCATTCATGGCTTTCGATTGAAATATTTTCATCGTTGATTGGAAAAATGTCAAGAGTAACTATTAAGATTTCATTTTTTGTTTTTTATTTGCCACATCATAGATGAATAAAAAAATATAGCAACATTATAAAAATTAATTACAAAGATGTTAACCAACTTGACCAATTGGCGTTCGCACCTTGACATTCGTTTCAATTATACTTTTTTATCTATAAAGTATTTATAGTTAAATAGATTTAACTATTTATTTTATTAATAGGTGAATCTATGCTGAGTCCACTCGTGGAATGTGGACCAAAGGGCCTCGAATTTTTAAACCCTGTAGAACTGCGAATTCCTCATAAGGCCACGCCAGCTCATCGTCTTGCACTAAAGGCCACCGATAATGAGGATAATTCCAATGCCAATTGGTTAAATGTAAAGCTGCCAGATCCCACCTCGGATCACATAATCGTTCGACTCGATCACTTTTAATGAATCTTTTAATAGTTCAATGCTTAAAACCAATAGTGTACATTTCATGTGTACGCGATTTTATTTTTTTTTTTTAGTAATTATAATTTTTTATGCCTAGTGAAAATATTATGTGCTAAAAAACTATGGAGTCTCAAAATTTGAAGAATTCGTGCAATTCTTTAATAATCGTATTCTAATTGTTGCATTAGAGTTACCATAAATATAAATTTTTCTCTGTTAACAAGCAATTACTTTGGGATATTTTAATATTTATCATTATTTTATATCTCTAATTATATATTAGTTTTGTTTCATAAACTATTAATACTGCAAAGTAACTAGAGAAATTTTTGTTAATTTTATAAATGTATTGAAAACGATGATTCTTGAAAATATACATAGCTTTTCAAATTAGTTTATTAATGAAATAAAAAATAAGTGTAAAAATACACCAATTTCATATATTTTATCAAATATTTTCACTAGGATGTATAAATTTAGTGTTTAAAATATAGCAATAAAGTCTGATTTGTATCAAAGTTAAATCACTAGCAACGCATATGACTTTCTAGAAAATATTAGTTATTTGAATGTATTTAAAAGTAAATATCTTAGAAGTTATGCATTTTCATTTAACAAAGTACCACTTGCAAACAGTGGTGACGAGATTAAATACCAAAAGAACGAGATCATTCGAAGATCTATTATATTATACTTTATTTAGCATTTATTTGACAGTCATGACGTTAAACATTAATATCATTACTTATAAGCATATGCTGATTGTGATTTTCGTTTTTTTATACCTTTGTCTTATTTTTATATGTATGAAAATGTTATATGAATTCATGATATAAAAATCTATTAATTATATCATACATAATACTAGAGAAATATCTGTAATAATTAATAGTTTGTGGCTTAATACGTTTCATTCATATAAATTCTGCTAGTCTTTTCTTTATGTTCAGTAATTTTTCATACTTGTTTTATTTTCGCTTAAATTAATCCACAAACTGTTAATTACTTTACATTAAATATATATATACATATATATATATTCATGACATAAGTGAAAGGTTAGAAATAAGAACTTTAATAATGTTATAGTGACATATAATATAAAAAAAATTCAATTGCTAATTCGCAAAAATAAGATGTATTGAAAATGTTAAATCATTATATTACAACATTTATTTGTTAACAAGTGTAATTTTTTTTTATAATTTTTCCTAATTATTTCGCTCATAAAAAACATAACATTTTTTTGTAGAAAATATAAATCATTTCTTAATTCCTAATGTCTTTTACATAAATGAAAATTCCATTTTTTGGAAATTATTTTATAAATCACTAGGATGCATTAAATGAATAAATAAATATATAAATATAATATATAATATACAATATACGTGCACGCCACTAAACAGAGATTTTTATAAATTTAAACGTTATTTTATAAACTTGAAAACTGTACTGTTTGATTTCCAGCATGCAAGTAAATAATTCTGGTTAATATGACGGAATGGCGATAAAGTTTTAATATCATCTATCCAATGTTGAATCTTCAACTGGAATTGCTACAAAAAATTTTAAAGCAAAAATATTATTTAAATTACGTTTCTATATTATTTTATATCTTGATTTAATTAAAAAACTTTTTTACCCCATAGAACATGTATTCGTATACGTAAAATGATCCATCTCTTGTTGTTGTAACGACAAAAGCTTCACTTTGTCCAAACTCTTAAAAATAATAGATTGATTAATTCACTTTATATGATAAATTAGATATTATTAGAATTTGTTTTACCTCCAGAATAAAAGACATTTAAACTAGTTATTTTCGACTTAAAATACAAATTCTGATAATCATAAAAGTTATCATAATAGTAACTATAGACATATATTTGAAGAGCTTCTGTATCGGGATTATTTAAAATTACAAAAGTTTTCTTCTGTCTGCTAATAGATGCGATGTGCTTACTTCCCCCGGTTGCAAAACTACGAATATTCTGGAACTATATTAAAATTAAATAAGATAAAAAGCTGCAAAAAATTGTTTAATTTTTCCGATCGATATAAATTACGCTTCTGCTATTTGGACGTCAAATTTATGTATACAAAGTATATACATATATAACGGAATATAATTTCTCTAGTCAGATGTCAAAGCAAAACAAACATCACAGCGACATGTTTTGAAACTTATTCTCTGAAACAATGTACTTTACATCTGACGTACGTTTAGCAAGAGCCTATAAATTATTATTACTAACTAACGTTACCTTTTCTGTTTTGAAATCGAAACGTAAGAGTAAGGATTCAGATTTTCCTTTGACGCAGCCAATTAATAAGTAAACCCCTACGTTATCGATTATGAAAATATTAATTATCTTTGCTCCATCGGTTGGTATAGTTTGAATCAATTTGATTTCGTCATTTTTCAAATTAAATTCAAACACAAGTGATTCTACCGCATGACTCTTTACTGTTTTATCATAAAATATTGCTAGTACCAAATAAACTTTATCTATAAAGGAATTTATTATTCATATCATTATATGTACCACCAGTAAGAGACATTAATATAGCGAAATCGTATACCGTTCAAGATAAATATTTGCGCATCTGAAATAAACCCATCTACTTCATCCGCCAATTTTTTTACTTCTTTTTCTATGCTGTCGTTATATCTCATCCAAAATATCCTTGAGGTTTCAAGTTCAGTTGATTCCTTTGAGCAGCTCTCACTACTAGATACATAGCTACTTACAACTTCAATCCCAAAGAAGCCATTAAGTAATTTAGATTTTTGATAAAAACTAAATGTTACATCAGAAGTATTCTTTTGATGAATTGTGTAATTTCTTGCAGGTGTTATTTCAACAATGTATTGTTTTCTACAAAGACAATCGTCTCGCAAGCCACAAAATAATGCCTCTCCTGTTGCATAAAGGTCCAGACGCGTGATGTTTTCAATTTGCATATTTTTTACGGCATAAATTTCAGGTAACTGTATATTTAATGAACTCTCTTGTTCTAAATACAATAACTGATCTGTTGATCTATTATACGGATATTTAGCAGAATTTTGAAAAACATCTTGAATTGATGGAATTTTTTTACTTAACACACTTGCCACTAAATTATTTTGCAATGTACTAATTTGGTAGGCGGGTTGTAATTCCAATCCATTTATACATCCAGAAATATCTATGTTCCCGGAAGTTTCCACGTCATCTTCAAAAATCTAATAGAATGCAAAAAAAGACATAAAAAATTATTCATATAAAAATATTTTTAAATCTATGCAATCATACCAAATCCCCATGAAAAGTGAGATTTTCTTCCTTCAAAAAACAGTCACTGTGCACTTTATCTATATCAAAACCATTCAACATATTGGTTTCGATGTCTCCATCAACAAATAGTTTAGACTCAAAAGTTTTTTTCCCATAAATTACAGTTGGTGTTTCAGTAGCAACGTTAGTAATAACATCTGTAGGCTTTATTCCATTAATAAGGGAGACGAAACTTTCATCTGCAAAGTGAATTCATTGTATCAGCAAGTATAAAAGAAAAATTATGCATACCATAATCCCGCTCATACAAAAATATATTACATACTTAATACGTTAACGGAATTATTGATTTCTACTTCATTGAATATTTCATAATCATCATGTACCGTAAGTCTATTCCTTTTGAAATCATTAAAGTCAACACCATCGAGTGTACGTAAAGTAACATTATTGCGTATGATTAAAGAATCAAAATACAAATATTTTGGCATTTTTTTGTGTATTGTAGCAAGTTCGTACAATGGGATTCCGTGAATCTTTTTGTTTGTTATTAACTGTAAAATTTCAACATCGCCTAGAAATGTGATTTGAGCTGAAATAGTGTCGTTTTTGTATTTTTGAAAAATTTGCGATGATAGCTCTTGTATGTTTACTCCATTTATGTACCGAATATCTATGTTATTTGATACTTCAAGATTGCCAGTATCTAGTCCCTTTCTAAAAATTTTCGGGCCTTTAATAAAAATTGATGTTTCTTTGGAATCATCAATAACAGCGTCAGAAAAAATTTTATCAAGTTTTTGATAAACCGTAGAATTGTTTCGCTTTTCAAAATGTAAAGAGTCTATTATCACTGAGTTTTCGAAAGTTACTGAATTATTAATCAATTGATTTTCATGCTTTGTTACAGCATTATTAAGCAAATAGCTAACAGAATGCAAATTTATAGACGAATTTTTCCAAAACAAATCTCCAAGAACGTGTAAGCTTGTAACATTTTTAATCGGCATTGTCTGCAGTTCTTTTTGTAACTAGAAGTAAAATAAATTTTTTAGTTATAAATTTATAATTATTTTAATGATTATGAAATGATAATTATAAAGACAAAGTGTTATGCATTTAAGTACCTCTGAAATCTTTTTATTGTTAAATGTTTTAGTTGTAACGTTTCCTCGAAGTATTAGGTGTGAGAACGAAATATTACCATAAAAAGTAATGGGTTCATCAACATACATTAAATGAGTTGTGCTTTCATTATTTATTTTGTTGACTGTAAGATACGGTATATGAGCATCATTACATTCAATTGTGTTCGTAAGATATTGTAGATTTGTTTTAGATAAAGCTTTAGCAAAAATATCGTTGATATCAAAACCATTTAGAGAGCTAATATTCAAATTTTCGGTTATGTATAAATTTTCTATATTATCTGTTTTGATGATATTCACCAAATTATGATTTCTAAACATATTTAAATAGTCTTTTGTATATTCTTTATTGATATTATTCACTTGCAAATTGTTTTCCACTTCCAGTTCGCCATCGATCGTTAAAGAGATTTTATCAGCTTGAAAAGTTAAATTTTCTAGTGCCAACAAAGCTTCTTCTAGTATTTTCCCGTTCAACTTGTCCACTTGTACATTTTTTACTTCGATGCTCTTAATTCTCAATGTATCAATTTGCAAATTTTGATTACATCGCAAAGCATTTTTGAATGGGTTAACGGTTCGACGATTAAGACGATTTATTTGAAGTTCATTAACATTCATTTGTCGCGTGACATATAATGTTTCGAATTCTGATCTTTCAAAATATGTAGGATTATCTTTAGTATTCGTTATTATTTCTATCGGAACTCCATTGTATTTCTCAGTAAAAATATTATCTACTGATAAGTGACTTATATGAACTGCTTTAAAAAATGTCAACGCATTTAAAGATTCTTCGTAGAAATTATTTGATATTCCCGTGCTTTGATTGATAACTTTATCAAAATGAAAATCATTAAACGTAACGTTTTCAATATTTTTGATTTCTTCATCGTTTATATAAATAAAATCCTGTTCACTGAGACCATTTAAATACTGACAATCTAATTCGTCGACTGATATACCATTTTTAAAGATAATTTGACTCTCGATGACTTGACTTTTAGATTTCTTCCACGATTTTTCTTGAATCTCATAAATATTGTGAGCTTTGAAGCCATCATTGCCAAGCGTTAAAATTGCTTTAGGATCTAAATTCAAATTTTTCACAAAAATATTTCCATTGATTAGAACTTCATCATACATTTGTATTGGTTTAGTGAATGGGAGATTGGTACTGCCTTTGAGTGTCAATTCTTCTGTGATTACCAGATTACTTATTGTTACTTTTCCTACGTGACAATATGTACATTAATGTGTAAAATTTAAATATGTCAATATTTTTTCTTTTATACTTTAATTTAATTAAGGATAATGATGAAAGTTTTAAGTAGTGTTGAAAATATACCTTTTATAATATTCTTTTGTGACATTTTTGCAGCTTTGTCTACCTCTACTCCGTTTATTTTATTTACGTGAAGTTCTCGTACTCCTAATGTCTCAATGAAAATATTTTCTAGAGTTTGATTAGTATTTTTGGTTAATAGCTTTGATGTGGAAACCCCATTTACTTCATTCGCTTTGAGTCTCACAATTTGTACTACACCTTGGTACGTTATATTTCCTAAAGGAAGACAAATATATTTATTTTTTTATGTTCTTTTTAGATTTTTTATAGCTTATGATTTTTTTAAGTTACCAGTGATTACTTGATTTTTTCCCAACATAAAAAGATTATTAAGAAAACTTTTTATAAACACACGATTCATTTTTTTTACATTTACTTCTTTTAATGTTAAATCGTTTTTAATAAAAATAGTATCATTGTGAATCCATGAATCATTGAAGTTAATATTAGATATCTCTATTTTTTCTTCATTATTATTAACTTGTAACCAATCTAAAATTTCAAAATGATATATTAAGTACCAAACGATAATTTAATAAAACTATTTATACAAAATAAAATAAATTTTTACCATTAGCATTTAGCCCACAAAGCGAAGGAATTTCTAGATTGCTAATTAAAATATTGTTTCCTACAAGTGGCAATGAAAACGATTGATCGACTTCCGAAATAAGAATTTTGTCCATTTCAATATTTTCATCGTTCAAGAAATTGATATTCAAATTATTTATAAAGAGTTTACTAAAATGAGCATTTCCATTAATCATTAAATGGTTCGAAAAAGAAGGTATTTTATTAGTAAATACTATGTTTTTGGATAATGCTAAAATTGTTTTGACGTTTGTTTGAAATTTTGTTAATTCATTTTGTAGATTTGTGGGATCCAAAACTATTAAGTTTTCGCGATTATCTAATTCCAGCAAAGATGCTTTTCCTCCGTTTAAATAGAATCGTGACAGTCGCATCGGTATATCAAACGCAATAATTTTTGACAGTGGAAGAATATTTGACCACGAATTTCTTAAATTTTCAATGGCAGTCATTCTCAAATTTAAAAGGTTTTGTAATTCTTGCAAACAAGCCCATACCTTATCGGATTTCATATTTTCTAAAAGAGAATCATTTAATCAGTTTATAATTGTTTACATTTTATAAATGGATAAATAAAACTAATTGAAACACTACCGGACTCTTGTTGACAAAATGGCAGACGCTTGAGTTCAATCTCATATTTATCGTTGAAATTAAGTTTTGTTAAGAGAAGCATTAATGAATTGTCATTCTCCCATACAGACATGTCAATTACGCGCTGTCCACTTTTTAAATTCAGTTCATTGAGTTTAACGTAGTTATCATTGAAGAGTTTATAAATGTATAAAGCAAACTAGATATGGAAGTAACAAAAATAGAATAGCAATTGTATTGTTTAAGCATAATTAAAAAAAAATTAAATAAATGATAAATTTATATCAATAATTACCGAGTTACACACGAATAATAAAACATCATTATTAATCTTGATAATTTTTACTATGCTTGATGCATTTATTTCTGGTATATTTATCCATTTTTGTAGGTCATATCCTGGAAAATATTAACTATAAAATTTTTTTTTAATTAATGGGTTGATGTTGTAAAATTAATTATATAACTGTATTAATTAATGTATTCATAAGCGTATATATTATTGCCGTTCTTATTATTTATTAACTAAAAATCATAATAGTAAGATTACATTTTCGCATTTTTCTTTTTTACCTTATATAGGTATACTTACCGTTCCACCAAAATATTCCACTTGAACTTGCATCGCTTACCAAAAGAGTATATTCCTCTCCATTATTATTATAAGGAATGATATTCAATATGGGATAATCATTCGTTAAAAATGAGATTTGTTCGGGATTTTTTCTGTCAGTGAATTCATAAAGAATACAGCTATAATGTTGATCCAACGCTTGAAAGTTATTTTGAAGAGCAAAAATTAAAATAGTTGATTCTTCATCGTCGTGAAAGATAGCCACAGTCCGTACAGCTGGTGTTATAATTTCTCCGGTGAAATCCATACGTTCTCCAGTCCATTGATGAATTCTAAAATCATGAAGAATATTTTATAGTCGTGAAAAATAGTTTACTTTATAAGAAACTTACTTTGAAGAGCTAACATTGCCTTCTGAATGACCGTTAGCATTGTATGTGATTATGAGATAAAGCTGATCCTTATGCGTAAAGAAACATGCATCTACTGGTAACAAATTGTTATGTACGATTACTTGTCCATATTTTAACTTTGACAAATCACTCCCTTGGTAATGTGTACAGGCATAAGTTTGGCATACTAGTAAAAACGATGATTTGTTCCAAGAAAAAGCCTATTTTTTTATATAAATAAAAAAAAAATTTAACTTAGCATATTCGCAAATAATAAGTAACGATAAAAAATAATACGATATCCTACTTTAATGAATTTAATGAAATCTTGTGAAGACGCAAGATTCAATTGATTAACAATTTGAATTTTATCAATTGAATCGGGATTCAAAATGACAGATAATACATTCTTATCATCAATCAGAAACATTTGATTATAAACGTTGATCGTATGGAGCTGAGTTACTGCTAACGTTTCACTCCACACTTCTTGCCACTTATTCTCGTAATAGTTCCTATTTTTATCTCCTATTTAAAATATTGATATGGTTGAGAAAATGAATTACAAAGTGTTTTAATAACATACCTGTTGCGGCTCTTCTTGCATGAGCGTTAATCAATGTATTTTTTGCTTCTTTCAATTTAGCTTCTATATAAAGTTCACTAGACGTAATTGCAACTACATTTTTTAATGTAGAATTTAAAATTATAATTGTTATAAGCACTTTTATAAGAGAAAACATCGTGCTGAGTGACGTATAAGCAAATGAGCAACTTTTAAATTAACATAGAAATGGGAATTCTCGAAAGTAAGAGGGTAACAAGAATTACGTGTTGATAAACACCTATAGGTTCCCCCTCTATATACATAGGTATAATCTTTATTGCCATTCCAATACCAACATACAAAATACAAAGCATATTGAATGGAATATAAGACGTATCAAATTCTGGCGCTCTTGCTGACTTTATCGTAAACCTCTGGGAAAGCTTTTTCGCAACTCAGGATTATGCGCATTCTGTCGTAGAGCGTGTGATCGAACATGCTTCTGAATTCTTCTCTAGTTGTGTACGTGTCCGCGTACAGCATCTGATAGCCACCGACGTCACCGACGAATTTTTCGATTCTTCTAGTCGTGTCAGCGGCCACGAAATTAGCCGTCTTTGGTACTCCGTAGACTCCGATGTCGACGTACATCGCGTTGGGCGTGTTCGAGTGCACGAAGCCGGGATCGGGAGTCAGTTTGAACGGACAGAGCCATAGGGGGTACACCTGCGTTATTAATGTTTACTGTTATACCAGCTAATTAAGAAAAAACCATGTTGCGATTAATGCAAAACTGTACCTCAACTTCTTTATGAAACAGAATAATAGCATCTTCGAGCTTTTCGATAGGAATAAGCATGTCCTGGATAATATGTTTCGTTTCGTATAGTTTCTTTACCGCTTTGGTTTGAGTCAACTTGAGAAAAGACACTTTGGGTGGCATCGTCCATCCCAAGAAAAATCTGAACAGTGGATTGTTTCCGAATGGAACAATATCCTGAAGTTCCCAAAAAAGTGATTTAGTATGTCGGTGGTAATAATCGCGAAGCGGTATGTATTCAGTGCTCTTTTCATTCTTCCTTGTTTCTATCAATTTTCGCTCCACGTACTTGAAGAACCAGGGTTTGTACCAAAGTCCGATTGCGTTGACTTCTTTACTTTCATCCTCGTCCGTCATAACACCTATGTAAAAACAGTATTGAATTACCATTAAATTAAACGTCGATCGTTAATAAAACAATAACAAAAACAATGGCACGTTATAACTGGATCAATATTATATATATCCGCACCTACCTGTCATAACAACACCGTGGTCACGTGAAAACATGATGCCCTCGACGAAGTCGTTATTTGTATTGTAGCTGGCTTTGCGGAATGCATCGGCAGCTTCTTTCAGGGAGTGGACTGGTTCGTAGTGTAGCTGCACGAGCTTCCGCGCGGGGACGATATCTATGTCGGCCGAGACCAGAAAGCCGATTGTACCATGGGACCAGGGTATCGAGTAAAAGAGCTCGCTCCTCTCTTCCCGACTGCACTTCACAACCGATCCGTCGCATAAGACCATTTCGAATGCGCGACAAGTGTGCTGGAATAGCCCGTATTTGTGCGAACTCGTTTCAACTCCCGTGCCCATTATTAGTCCCCCTAGAATTGTTCGGTACATCGTAGCTTCTTCTGCCATATTGATTCATTATCATATAATTATTATAGACATACCAACGGTAAGATCATCGATTTCCGGCACCACTGGAACCGTCCATCCGAGGGGATTGAGCGTTCTCGATAGCTGACCCATCGACACCATTGGCTCGACGCGAACGTACTGTAAATTCAATACATATCTACATAAATAACAGTTCCAACTAATATCAATCGAGTAACAAACGAGATTCACTCAATCGTCTTCACCTTGTCCTCAACATTGACCTGGAGGATGTCGTACATGTCGACGCGAACGTTGAACATCGTCGACTTGTAACGGCCCCGTCTGAAGCTCATCGTCTGC
The DNA here is from genome assembly GCA_030522905.1 of Torymus flavipes. Classification (NCBI taxonomy): domain Eukaryota; kingdom Metazoa; phylum Arthropoda; class Insecta; order Hymenoptera; family Torymidae; genus Torymus; species Torymus flavipes. Next base: position 20,003 of record JAPYZO010000077.1, on the reverse strand, counting down.
CATCCGGGCCGAGCGGTGCACATTTGCCGCTCGCTCGACATCTCCTTCCACTCCTTCACCTGTCGCTGCACATCTCTAACGCGCTTCTCGTGCTGCAGTGGAGCCGTGTTTAGCTTAAAGATCAGCCAGTTGCGCGCGATACTGAAGACTTGGTACAGTGCCGAAAGAGGTAACAGGAACAGAACGACGAAGATCCAGCGATAGTGGAGCAGGATGTACTCCAGCAGATCGTCCAGCTTGTCCAGCATTTTGGATTTTCGGCTGATCTACCTACCTACACCGCCTCGTGCGGCGAGATCTTCGCGAATAGAAAGCTGCATATCGGGAATCGGCTGCCGATAAATAATCACTTGTCTAATTCTTATCGGGAATTTTTCCTTTTTTTTTTATCTCTATTGCTATTCATTGTACAGACGTTTTATTATATATAGCTTCGAGTGATTCAAAGCTCATTTATTTTAATAAAATATAGCTTTAATATTATGGATGACACTTTATTGTCATTGAATTTTCTATATTTTAATAAATACGTGTTGTAAGAGGCAAATCCTTCTTCAACAGGAGGATTTTATGTTTTGATAGAAGAATATTTAGTGCTAGTAATGGAGGAATAATATTTTACGCCTTTGGTCCCCAAAACTATTTTTTTCAGATTTCAATTGACTAAAAAACGCATTAAAACACGTTTTTTTGGTATCTGATGACACTAAGACTAATTTTATAAATATTCAAAATAACTAAAGTCTTTTTATTCCATTCAAGTATAACAATTTAATTTTTAGATTTATTATTTATTTATTTGTTAATAATTATTATATATCAGGGAGGAATTCCTCTTATAGCGATGCAACATATTGTACCAAGCGGATATTCCTCCTACCATAGGAAGATATTCTCTTGGCCCTATTTTCTAACTGAAAATCCTCCTCCGATAGGCAGATTCTCGTTGGTACAGGAAGATCGTTTTCTGAGTGTGCGTTTCATTTAATTTTTCAAATTTTAGCCGCTTTAGGGCTATATATATTATCCCATATTTTAATTGATCCAGACCAGACCACGAAACTGTTAAACAACTACAACTAAACTAAACACTAAATTGAATTTATTGTAGAAAGGCTCCATTATAGATTAAATTTACAAAAAAAGTTTATAAAAAATTTGAATTACGAACATCAGCGCGCGTATCGAATTCTAGTCTATAATTAGCAGTATTATCAGTATTATAATAAAAAAATAAGCTACATATAGCCATAGGAAATATTTGAATGCATGAGGGCGCTGGCGCTGTAATGGCGAGGGTCAGGCAGGACTCCGATGTTGACCGCTTCGTATACCGCTACGGATCACGGGATCATCATATAGGTACAACAATATAGCCGCGAAAAATTTATTTTGTTTCCAAATTCAGTATCTTTCATTTTTCACGTATTCTATAAGTAAATATCTATGCTATATCCGTAAAATCTATAATATAGACGCTTGTATACATATTAAGTAAGAAAGAAGTGCTTTAGAGAAGGTTTGTATCATATTTTTTAGGTTAAGATTTCCATTAACTCAATCAAATAATCAATAACTATCAATTACAACTATTTAATTTTACAATTTTAAGAATCATGGAGTCACGGACAGAATTTAAACTTAAAAATCCACCTACTGACGCCATTTCGGCTGTTGAGTTTGGACCAAATTCAACACAGTTTCTGTTAGTATCCTCATGGGATAGTACAGTACGCTTGTATGACATACAAACAAACACAATGAGATTAAAGTATAATCATGATCTTCCAGTTTTGGATATAGCATTTCAGGTATCTTTATTTGATAAACAAATAATTTATAAGATTTTCACACATTACTAAATTTTGTTAAACAGGATGCTGTTCACGCTTATAGTGGAGGATTGGGCAATACTTTAAAAATGTATGATATTAACACAAATACAGGTATTTGTCTTCTTCTTTTTCTAATTTTAAACTACTGTATTTTTAAAATTAACAATCAATGTATATTTTATGTTCTATTTGTGTTTAGAGACTGTAATGGGTACACACGATGAGCCGATTAGAAAGATAGAATATTGTGCAGCTGTAAATGCTATTTTGACTGGTGGATGGGATGCTGCAGTAAAACTTTGGGATCCAAGAACTCCAACTTGTGTAGGAAGTTATCTTCAACCTGATGTTGTTTTAGCTCTATCTGTTTGTGGTGATAAATTTGTTGTTGGTACAGCTAAAAGAAAAGTTTGTATTTGGGATCTGAGGAATATGGCAGGGATGTTCCAAAGACGTGAAAGTAGTTTAAAGTACCAAACAAGATGTATTAAGGGATTTCCTAATGAACAGGTATATATTATTTTTCATTTTACTTAATGTTCATGGAATTAACAAAACTTAATTTGCATTTTAGGGATATGTATTAAGTAGTATTGAAGGAAGAGTTGCAGTAGAATATTTGGATACCACACCAGAAGCTCAAAAGAAAAAGTATGCTTTCAAATGTCACAGAATTAAAGAAAACAATGTAGAACATATTTATCCAGTCAATGCAATAAGTTTTCATTCTGGATACAATACTTTTGCCACTGGGGGCTCAGATGGTTATGTTAATATTTGGGATGGATTTAACAAAAAACGATTATGTCAATTTCATCGTTACAATGCTGGTGTTGCTGCGCTCAGTTTCAGTCAGGATGGTTCTGTTTTAGCAATAGGAGTTTCATATCTTAACGAAGCTGAAATTCCAGCTGGTGGTAATGATGAAAAAGAAGTTTATATAAGATATGTAAATGATCAGGAAACAAAACCAAAATAATGTGACTCGTTATGAAATTTGTATTATGACAAACATTTCATTAGACTTTTACAGTGAAAAGTCATTACTTAAATAATGATTGTAATACTTTTTAATAGCGTTTATTACACACTATATAGAAAGTTAAAAGGTTATCTTATTAATTCAATGAAATTCAGAAAAGACTAATAAAGACTAAAAAAAATGCAATCGAACAAGTAGTTTTTTTGTAAATAATTACTAAAAATGAATTCTTATCAGAATGATGAAAAATTTTTTTAATTCAACTGATGCTTTCTTGAATAACATTGAGTTTATACAGTAGACTTTTGACGTTCTGAATGAAGTTCTAGGTAATTATAGTTTTTAAAATTAGAATCTTTTAAAATTTTTGTATATTGATAACGTTTTTTGTATGCGAAGAAAGGACGTGACGATTTTGTAAAAAGATGAAAATACACTAAGTTATTTATATATTTCAATAGTTTTATTTTTACTATTTGAATAAAATTTATCAAAACAAATTACAAAAGCACACTCTTAAGAAAGTATGTTAATAGTTACTTTTATTACAAATAAAATTATACCTTTCATATTTTTGAGGAACATTATACTTATTGGTTAATATTAAAAGGTTTAGTGCTTAAAATGTACAAGATTTTAGTAAATTACAAAGCGGAAAGTAAAAAGCCACACTTTAATTGACACATCCACGAAACTCAATCAAAGAATTATATTAATAATAATATTAGAAAATATTTGCTATTTGATTTTATAAAATTTAATTTTATAAGGAATGCATATTTAGTCATTTATTAGAAATTGGGTAAAAGAAATTTTTTCCGAAATGTATATACACGATAGTAAACATGAACATAAAATATTAGTTTATGCTGCACTGAACCTATTAAATTTAATAAAATAGTTACGAATTCATTTATAAAATTATAGAAATAATGTTATATGTTGCATACTAGGTATTCACTGAAATAGTTATGATTAAAGTCGATTTTATACTGTGAAGGAAGTTGTGTGTATAAAAATCATTATTGTCAACACTGTACATTGTACAGAAGTTTTGTATAACATACATACAAGGTATACATATTAATGATTTAATTTATAAATAATGATAGAATTTATTTCGTAACTATTATTTTCGGAAAAAAATTATTAGGTATGTCAAGTGTGTTAAAATTTAGTTAATCTTGAACACATTGAAAAAGTAAAAAAGGTCAAAAATAATCAAATATTTTTTTATCATTCTTTATAGATAAACTATACGTTCATTCTGTGCCACCACTTTAACAATTAATTACAGATGCTTATACACATGCGCACAAACACACAATTAACAATTTTTCATTTATAATGTAACTATCTTGTATAAAACGAGTACTTAAAATTTTTTTCTGTACACTAACATATATACATATAACTATATTGTTTTTTCAGTAAAACAAACAATTTTTAAAATATATTTATAACAAATCAAAAACGTATCAAGATCATCACTTAATACATACTTCTATTTTTACAATTTCTCGTTTCGTTGTAACTTTCTATTCCTGACTTGATCTTTTCTAAAAAAATAAGTGTAAAAATTTTAAAAATTATATTTTTCATGTAAAAAATGTAAAAGCATTGTAAACAGATGTTTCGTCTTCAAAAAAAAAAAGGAATTAAAATGTAAATAATTTTTTTTACTATATAGCTGAAAATTGACAATATGCATATTAATATTTTGCTTAATCAAGTTACTCTGGAGAATATATGCATAACTCCTAATAACAGTCATAGTAAATTATAATGAGTCTAGCATCCAATTGATTTAACAAATAAGTTGTTGATTTCAATAAAAAAGAAATTAAATTGTAAATTACTTTTTTACTATACAGCTGAAAATTGATAATCTTGATATTAAACTTTTCGTTAAGCAAGTTCTTATGAAGAATATATACATGATTCCTAACGACAGTCATTGTAAATTACAATGAGTCTAGCAATGCATCTAATTGATTTAAAAAATCAGTTAATTAACATGTTAGTTGTCGAAGTAAATCTTTCATAAGATCATAGGTGGCGAAACTAATTCCAACTGCAATTGGGCCTTTAATCCAATTCATACTTAAGCCTTTATAAAAAGACATGATTCCATCTTCACTATAATTAAAATAGAACATATATTGTGTTTAATGTGTATTTTATGCAAAATTATATTCTATTAAAATTGAAAAATAATATTTACGAGTATATCTTCCTTGTCATTGAAATAACTCCGAGATTTTGTTGATTTTTAAGAGAAGAGGTTTGCATTCTTCTGCGAATTATATCTAAGGGATAACTAGTAGCTTGACCAAGCGCTCCTGCTACTGCACCAGAGATGAGACCAGACATTGCAGAAAGACCAGGACTATTTGCTGTATGAGCTAAGATTTATATATAAAATAGAGATTAGACTTTTCATGAAAATTTTTGGAAGCAAAAAGTAATAAAGTTCATTAAGGTTGGATTTACCAGCAAAGAATTTTTTGAATGTGTCATAAAAGAAGAAGCTGCAACCTGCATACGGTATTACACCAAGTATTGTTGGAGTAAAGCCATGGTAAAAAGCTAAAATTCCATCTTTTCGATAAATTGTTAAAAAGACTTGGCGAAGAGTTCTATATTCATCTTTCTGTGTAACTGCCATTTGAGCTCTTGCTAAATCCAAAGGATAGGTCATAGCTTGCGATGTTGTTCCTGCTAATGCACCAGCCAAAAATCTTCTTTCTGCAGTTCTAGAAAAGAAATTTTTATACTACAAGTACATACATTTTTTTTTCATATATTAAAATAATTACGATTCTGGTGTATCAACTTTAAGTATCCTTTTCCATTGTTCAAATGCTGTAAATTGAATGGCAGCATATGGAATAATTCTGACCATGGTAGCACTGTTACCACGCCAAAGGCTAAACAGTCCATCTTTTTTGTATGAAGAAATAAGAAAACTTAATGCAGCTTTTGAAGAAAAAGTTTTTTGGGATATTTGAAAATTTATTTTTGTCCTGTCAAGAGGTGCAATTGCAGTTTTTGCTGCACCTCCAGCTACTGCTCCTGCTACAAGACTTGTCCATACTCTTTGAAAATTTGTTATGTCTATAACTTTTGATGGTGCCTCTGGTATTGTTGGTTCTTGCGCCCCCTAAAAAGAATTTATTCATAAATAGTTTAGAAAATAATTACATAGGATTACAATAGGTATTTATTTCATTGAACTTACAACGTCACCTTCGTTGGTCTGCATTGAAGTACCTGAAGCAGGGTGCACAAAGACAGGTTTGATTGAACTGCTGTCTATTGAAGGCATTTGGATATTGGTTCCAAGGGTGCCTTCTGCATGTCTGCTCATCTTTGCTCTTTTCTACTACTCTGAGTCTAAAATACTGCTCTGTCCCAGTATCATTCATTTTTCATCTTACAGACACATTATGGTACAACACCTGAAATGACAATTCAATTGGATCATACATAATATTAAAAATTGTGTTAATTTGAATACTTAATATAGATTACACATAAGTATTCAAATATTCTGAACAAATTATCAATGAAATTAACAACGATTAACAATGAAGTATTAAAAAAACTACTGAATTATTATTTACAACTTTTAGAAAAAACTCTAATTTAGGTTTTTCTTTCATGTCATATCTGTGAACTAGATATTTTATTTATACATTATTTATCAATTGCATCAATGCAGTAAAGTATAAACGCTATATTTGGATCATCTTTATAATACAAAAATATATAAAGGCTTAAAGAAGACAATGGTGAAGCAGTAAATATGGAACAACATACATATTTATTGACTACACCATGATATTTGAACAGCGATTAGCGCAATAGAATCGGCATGAATTGCATTATTAACTTGTCAATTGGACTTACATAATATGAGAAGAAATAGAGTAGGGAAGCAAACAACAATTTCAAACAAGAACGAGATAACGTGCGCGACAATTGACACGTGTTAGCGCTGAACGTTCTCAAGAGAAGTAATTAATCGGGTGAATGAATAGTCGCAAGACAATCGATAACGAAAATGCAAGGTGCATCATATAATATATCGAGCTAGTCGCGAGAAGCGAAAAAAGTGCGTAACGCACGAATGACGGTGCAGAAAAGGCACAAGGTCTTTGTTCACGCACGTACCTCGGGTAAATAGAATAGTAATAAGAATAATATAATAATATCGCGGAAACAAGTAGTAAAGCAGTTGTTTTACCTGGCTTTGAAAGGCGTGAGGAAGGAGCGTGTGTTGACGGAAAAAAATGACGTTTCGGAGCAGTGACACTTCGCAAGCTTTTACCAGTCCTAGGCTACGAAGTATATACGGGGACAAAGGCCGTGTTTTACTTCATGGCCAAAAGTCGTTGAGAGAGGAATTCGAGTGCAGGGTGCGGGCGAGGAAGACGAGGATCGCGGCCCGTCAGCTGCGGGAGATGTATCTATAAACGCAAGACTGCGAGCGCAATCCGTCTGCCGTGCAACACTACATTCTCGTGTATACGCTTGAATATTGCGTCTCGCGCGCGCGCTCGGGGAACTTTGGATCGTCTCACCGCGGAGTCGGAGGCCACGAGAAAGCGAGAACTCTGCCAGAGCGAGTAAGTAGTACTTAAGTATAGTTAGACGACGACGTCACTGCCACAACAGCAGCGACCCGAAAAGAGCCAGTGGAACTCGCTCCCGCCCGCCGCCGTCTGCTTACTACTCGCTCTCGCTCTCAGTCAGTGTCGAGGCCTTCGAGGTTAGTATGATAAACAGCTGCGCCAACCGGGATACTATAGTCGTGCTGTGCGCGCGCGCGGCCGCCAACACAATCCACACACACTTGATCTCCCTCCCGCCGCGCACTATTTTTATATCTTTCTTTTTGCCTGCCCCGTTCCCCGTACAACCTGCCTATTTTTCTTTTCCATTTTACATTTCAGAATATATCTTTCGACCGAGTGCTGCTAATCGCTCCTTTTTAGATAAACATAAACAACAATTTTTGCAAAGCGTGCACACGTTCCGTGCGGTTATTCTGTGATATGCAGAGTAAGTACCATCAACATATCAGCGAGAGATTAGAGTGTATCTTGAATATTTGTAGCTATTGCAAGGCCGCACATTACGCACACAGATGATAAATTATATAGATCCTCGTATCTCGGTTATCGATGCTCTTTGTATAGCAAACATGTCAAAACAAATTTCGTATTACAACAGATGTCAAAAATGATAAAAAAGTGATCAATTTCTGCGACTGAGGCAAGAAACTACTTATATAATAAAGGTACGTAAATAAAATATATTCTTTACTAATTTCGTTGTGTTTGCAATTCCCCGATTAAAAAAACATTACACATTTAAATTAAGTCATAATGCGCTGAGATAGTGGGAATCTAATGAAAATTCACAAAAAATGAATCTCCATGCTACCTATCTATAGTAATTTTGTATCATCATGTAATCAAGTAATATAATTTAAATGTTAATCACAAAATTTGCAGTTTCTATTAGACACATATAATAATCATTTGAACTTATATAAAGGCTGCGTACTTTTGAAAGTCTTGCTATATATATTAGGTAGCGCGTATACGATTTCTTGTTATTTGACCAGCTTCTGCTCGGCAGAAACCTTCATTACCCATTCGACATGCCCGCTGTTCGTTTCAGTGCCAACAGATGGCCGGTACCCTATGAAAAAAGATCCTCGAAAGCTGGAGACATCTGTTTAGGATCGCCTCGTTCTCCTGCGCTAGTCTTTTACATGTTTCTGCCACTTCTTGACAGTTTCAACCTTCCACTTTCCATCGGTCTTCCGTAGTTTTAGTTTGTTTTATGCTAGTTACTGCTCATCTCCGCGCTCATCCAATACTTCGCTTGGGCAGTTGGGCTTGTGCACAATTGCAGTGGTAGAAAGCTGGCAAGTGAAGGTACGTAAAATCATTACACACACGTTTTTCCATCGGGAGTGTACATACGTGCAGCGATGCGAAAGTATATACTTTCCAGCGAGTCCGCATAGCCACACGAGAGTGATAAATATTTCGGAGCAGCGCGAGTGTAAGTAGTGCAGAGGTGAATCCCGCTGATACATTTGCATGTGGGCACACAGTGACGAATGATCGACTGATCCGTGTCCAATTTCGACTCGCTATACTTTCTCGCCACCCGCGTGTGTGTCGCAATGTACATTTTTATTTTCTCCTATATGTGGATATATATGATTGTGTGTGTCACTACGTGTACGTGTTATTATATACGGAAGGTGTAGTTTGATAATTTACTCGCCAACACCTGCACGTGCTCACGTCGTCATAAACTCGACTGATTAGCATTCCTCCGCGTAGCTCTTTCAATTTTTCCATCTGACGTGACCTTGCTTTCGAGGATTCGCGTTTTTTCTTCGCCGACGTATACGTACTTATTTTTCTCGCGCCATATATCTCCCGCACCATTACTTCTGAAATTTACGTTGAAAATGGCTATGATTCGGATGCTCTGATATAAGTATAACGCGTCGAAATTGCTTTGCTCCGACTCCTGGAAGAAAATTATAATGCAGGAGCAGGAGAGTGAATGTCGTTTTCGACAAAATCGTATTCTTATCCTAACCTCCGCAGATACGCCACGGACAGAAGTTTTCCATTAAAAATGCATGTCAATTGCGATATTGATTAATAATCGCTGAAATCTCGCGCGTAATCTTTCATCGCATAGCATTTTATTTAACTTGTACATTTTCGTGAAAAGTTGGAGCGGAAAAAGGGGCCAAACAGTTACTTCTCCAAGGATATTTTCGTTCACGTTAATTGTATAGGTACTTACGCGAATAATCGTATGAGCCGAGTAATCAATGCATCTGTATGCATGAGGAGCGAAAGAAAAAAAATTAGAGAAGATGCGTTATTGAGTCTAGCGCGTTTAAAGTGTTTGAAAGCGTTACGCAAAGATAAAGCGTTTTTGCGACATCTCGGAAAATAAACAGCCATTAGCTGGTAAAGGAAGAATACGTAAAAATGTGAAAAGCCTTCGTCGTCGATTTCATCTATAAATTGTCTTTAGAGCGCACATATCTACAATTAAGCCTGCATTACTGTATCCATACTGTGTAGGTATGTGTGTGTGGTGCTCTCGCTCAAACGCGACAAGTGACGCAGAGCCGCGCGCATCTTCCCGCGCGTCATTTTTAGAGCCTTTCGAGTGTACAGCGCGCGCGCGGCCGATAAGATAAGCGTCGATTTTTGAGAGAAGCTATGACACACAACATTTTCTTAAATCTAAATCCGTATTATAGAGTTTTTCTTGAGTGAGGAGTTGACCGTTCGTCTATGCTCGTCTCCGTTCTTAATTGATTCCGAGAGATTACGCCTCAGCGATACGTGATCTGCTTTCGCAACATGCCAACCGACGAACCGACGCTTCAAGAATTGTCGCCTGTTCACGCATGTGCTATATGATATGTGCATCACCTAAACGCTCGGTTTTTAATTGGCTATTCTTTATCGCTCGTCGTCGCATTTTCACATATAGGTATACGTGTTTTCAATAATAAGTTGTCATAGAATATATACACGTCGGCTTTCCAACTTTTTGCTACGTGTGCATATTTACACGAGACCTGTGGATTTTTCAACGCGAGAACTATCATGACTTTTTCATTACTTAACTTCCGCCGCGCGCTTAGGCAACTTTCACTATTCGCGATCTTGGGGACACACGGAAGAGAATACACCAAAACGCCACTGCCGAGCTGCTTTCGCTTCTAATGACTTCAGTCGTCTTTTTCCCAACACCACCGATGCTTCTTGCATTACTTATGTCTTTGCATTTGCAATGATAACATTTACGCAATCGTTAAAAAATATAAGGCCGCGTGTTTCGACGTCACCGTTCAAAATAGTACAAGTAGTTGCCGTTGACCAAACCGACATTCTTCAGAAAATGAAGGAGAAAGTAACTAAATTTTCCTAAACATTTTCATGATAAATCATTCTTATAGTTTTTTAACTACGTTTCTTAATCTCATCATTATAATTGTCAAGTTATTTTCTAATGAATTTTTATCCTTTTGTGAATAAAATTGCGATGTACAAGTTGAAAACCAGAACCAACAAATTGTATAAAAAAAATAATCTTTTATTTCTAGGTACTAGAGAAACCAGTTTCTACTAATATTATAATTCTTATTACAATATAATTTATAATGGAAGGAGAAATCTTTATTCATACGAATGTTTTTCACTTTAAATTAAAAATGTCTGACATAATCTTTTCAATTATTGTTACAACTGTTACATACCATCTTTGTATATAATATATTTGCTATGGTTCAATTTCATTTTAAAATAGAAAAAAGCGTTACACGACTGTCTAATAACTAGCCATTTCCAATGGCCAGTTTCTGTTTTCCTTCCCATTTTTAATGGACTAATTTCTACCAGGGTAATTTTTATGAAATTAGCTACTTTCACATTTTATAATTGATGTTTATAATCAAATCCAAAACATTTCAGTTCTTTTTCTGCTCACTTAGGATCGTAATTATACATAATAAACATAACATTGACAATATTAATTATTGATTTTCAATAAATTCGAAAAATCGTTGCTATCTTAAAAGCAGGAATAATATAGCATTATTTAAATCCGGGAAACGGATTTTAACGGGGCTTTGAAAGTCAAATTACCCTTATTATTGATATTTGTGTAATCTAATCTCAAATATGCTCATATGCTCTATTTCGATAAAAAGTAAGTCTGTTCTATTGCCTGTTACTTTGTAACTAGGTATGGTACAAAAACGAGGAAAAAAAATATTAATTTTTCAGGAATTTTCAAGCAATCAATGGAAGCATAAGAAAATGGAGTAAAATTGGTCTTCTTTTTATACGACTTAATTGCGGCCATATTTTTAATAATTTTCTTACGCTCCCATTGATTGCTTGAGAATTCCTGAAAAATTAATATTTTTCAATAAAACAGCTTAAATTTTAGCTTTTCTTGTCTACTTTTATAAACTTTTTAGCTCGTTATCGTACCATAAATAATTGCAAAGTAAGAGGCAATAGAAGAGACTTGAGATTTTAACGAAAGAGAGTATATTTGAGATTAGATTGCCTAATATCTCAAAAAAGGAGAGCGTCATTTTTATAGATACCAGAAATCGAGCCATTAAAATCCTTTTTTCAAAGGGTGTGCACTTCTTGTAAATATCGGATATCATAGTTTACCCTTCTACATAAAATTTATTTTTTCAGGTAGTTAGATTTTTTAGTTAGAAGTTTATTAAATGGAAAAAGGACAAATGGCTAGCTCATCTGGTGGAAACCCTGCCCCCGGGCCTCTACCAACAGCACCGCCGTCGTACGAGGAGGCCGTCGGACTCACGGGGTCATCGATTCCAGGAGTTGTGCCGGGAATGCAGATGTCATCGCCCGTCCCGGGCGCACCGCCCTACCCAGTTGCAGGAGCTCAAATGCCCATGCCGACACCATGTAATTATAGCATTATTCCATATTTTTCAACTTTTTTCTTACTGCACGTTCTTGTCTGATTTAATTTGTGCGCTAAAATGAAATATCGTTTTGTTAAAGACGCACCACCAATCGCACAAATGCCGCTTCCGTTGCAGCACACAAGTCAGACACAGGCGCCAGAAGTTCGAGTCGTTCATCAGCATGTTACTCTGTCGTTGGGCCCTCATCCCGTTAAAATGTCATGTCCCTCGTGTCATGCTGATATCAAAACTACAACGATGTCCGACCATCAACCAAGTGCTCACGTGTGTTGCATTGTACTTTGCTTATTGGGGTGAGTATTTTTAAATATTTTTTCTTTCAGACATTTGTAGGGCATTTTTTTCTTTACCTTTTAAATGTAAATATACTATATGACCTGTCTGTCGATTTAGCCAAACAGAATAAAATGAAAACTTAAAATTTATTGTAAATCTGTATCTTTATGAAACAAATATTATTTTAGGTGCTGTTTGTGCTCGTGTCTGCCATACTGTTTGAGCGCCTTCTTAAGCGTTCACCACTTTTGTCCAAACTGCAAAGCGTACATTGGAACGTGGAAGGGTTGATTGTTTTACTCGAAATGATTGATTTAATTTAAAATACGAAAAAACGCACGTACCTCAGTGGACGTACGTTACTGATTAAAATTATTTGAGATACAAGAAAAACTATTTGGGCCTGGATCGCAAGTTTTTTGCGAGTTTTAGGGAATTGAAATTGAGCTTTAGCCAAGATCAGCTGTAAATAAGGCAACTCATTTCTACTATACTCTTTGACTTTACCTAATATTGCTACGAATATATATTTTTTTCTCGTTATCGTCTTGAGTAGTTATTTTTCATATAATTCTGAAAAATAAAAAATTTCATATTTTTTATTGTGTATATTTGCTACGAAAATAGAAGTTTATTACTTTTCTACCAGTATTTTTTATTTATAATAGTTGTGAAAAATTATAATTAGTATTGCATAAAAATGTTGCTAAATGAAATCATCTAAATGTCGAGTGACGTCTAAATGTTGTAACTAATTAGGTACAAGGTTACCAGATATTACCTTCTATGTATTTGCTTTTAAACGAGCTTTCTTAGGAGCCGTTTCAAAAAATTTCGCCGTTATTAAAAGAGATGAAAAGCTAAAAAATTCACACATTAAAGATAGAATATCTAGTCCGATTTTTTGAGATCTGCCAATAAAGTTACAATGACTTGAGAATATATTTATTACAATTAAGAACTATATATACATATATATGTATAGTGAGATAAAGAACAAAGCTCAAAGTTATGTTTATACATATTATATACATATTATTTTTTCATTTACAAATAAAGGAAATTAAGAGATGAGCGTTTTACATTGTTAATAACTATAATAGACCTCTTTAATTGTTAAGTACAAAGTTTACATTCAGTTTTTTTCTTAGCCAACATTTTAATGATTTCTGGTGAAGTATCAAGGGTTAATGATATACAAAACTCAACCATTGCATTTGATATGCATTATTTTATTTTATAATTAATATATTTTACATTTTTTGTAAAAATGCGTCTTTTTTCTAATTATAGTTGTTATAGTATAAGTTATATTTAGTGACAAAAATAAAAATAAATTTTTCACCACAGAATAAACAAAGGAATTTGTATTTCATATCAACATTTCACAAACAACTTTATCCACATAATTTATCATAAATTTATGATAATTATAAAGCATATCTTCCGTGCTGTACCAATATTTTAATAATTCACAAAGTTTTAAAAATTATAATTTATATTATTTTCTTTTAAATTTTTTTAATAATTTTGTATCGTCATAAGAATATCGTTTTTTTTTTATTTATTCTTACACAGAATTTTGTCATTTGCTATAGCTTCTGATATTAATAAAAGAAAGCGATCATCGGCAGACTTTGGTTAAATTAATAATTTAATATATATTTTGGTGATAAAAACCGGACTCTAGACGAACCAAATTTTTTTGCAATTCACTTTTTCATTGCCAATGTTTCGGGAGTGTTTAAACTCCCTTCCTCAGGGGATAAAAGTGGAACTGTTACAATCTAAGCTCGTCTACACATGTAAAGACGTTAGCCGTCATAAAAATTCGACTAGTCCACCAAATCAAGAATCCACGAAGTCTTCCACTCATTTTCGTCTCGCTTCTTGTTAAGCTATTGTAGGGTCGTTTAAAGTCTGTTTTTTATCACCAAAATTCAATTTAATATGTAATTTAGATTAGATATTTTAATAATCTTTATTAATTAGTTGCAAATTCATTTGACAACAATCTCCTTCTCTTTGGTATCAATTGAAAAACTAGTATTCATTGTACAGGTAGAGAGATATTCAAATTAAAAAATAAATGCAGATAGGTAAGTGATTAATTCTTATGTAAGGATAAGAAGAATTAAATTCTTGGAAGATGGTTATTTTGGCACACAGAAAGCCTTTGAACTCTTTCTGAAATAGAAAGGAAAGACTTTTTAGAACAAGACAAGTCTAAAAAGACTTAAAATTTACGATAATTAACATTCATAAAATTTATAGCATAATTTAAATTTTTCCACGTATCATCAATTTATTCTTTTAAATAGCCTTAATAAAAAATCAACAGTCGTATGGAAAATTAATACTGAATTAACCGCATTCGGTTTTGAGAATAGTTTAAATTTACTGTTCAAGTTTTATATCTCGAAATCAATTAAAAAACATATTTGTACTAATTTTTTATCATTAATAAAAAGAACTCCAAAATAAGATTTTTGTACCATTAGCAATATTTTGATCTTTGCTTTCCACTTTTCATTACGTACTTTATTAAAGTAAAATATGCATGTGCATAAATTATTATGTAAAAATGTGCATCAATTTTAGAAACGCGTTTGTTATTAAATTTATTTACTTACGTGTAATAATATATTTTATGGAAATTTGTCCATATAGTATTGAATTTAAGTTGAACTTAATTGTTCAACATGTAATTTTAATGAAGAAAAAAAATTTTTCATTCGATTACATTTTTTCTGAGTTTTTTCCCATATACATATACATTTAACCGCTTATCGTTTAATACAAATCGCGTCAAAAAATTGTTCAAATATTTAAAAAGTACAACAGCAAATTAAATAAAATTTAATTCTTGTGAACAGAAATTCTAATTTTTCAATATCAACAAATAACGGAATTTCAGTTATATGTAGTCTTTACAAATCTGAAAATTCTTAAAGCCATGGTCTACAATCGCAATACACAGCTCATACAATACTGAAAATTTTGCCCATGTGACTGTTATAATGGTCATGACTCTTAGATCATAATCTATGAAAATCGTTTTATTTCAGCACGGTACGGATGTGATTTTTCATTGCAGATTATTTGAATCAATTGAATGATTGCAATAAATGTAAACGCTTTTATTTTATTCTTGTATTTACAATTGTTATAAATTTATAGATAAAGTATTTTCAACAAAAAATGAGATCCGGCTAAAAATAGCTTAACTATCATGATATTAGTTGTTACAATTAGCTTACATAGTTCAACAAGATC
The DNA here is from genome assembly GCA_030522905.1 of Torymus flavipes. Taxonomy (NCBI): domain Eukaryota; kingdom Metazoa; phylum Arthropoda; class Insecta; order Hymenoptera; family Torymidae; genus Torymus; species Torymus flavipes. Next base: position 4,096 of record JAPYZO010000077.1, on the reverse strand, counting down.
ATTTCAAATTAAAACAAATAAAATGAGATCGTTATACGTAGTATAAAAAGACTATATAATATATAAGTGTTTACAAAATATTCCAGTCAATAGTATGATATAATATTTTTAATAACAGCATTCGACGAGCCCTATTCAATTCAAGCATTTTGTTAAGTCCATGTGAGACTCATTCTATAGTACACTCAGCCTTGATTTCCTGAATCTAAAAATAATTTTTGGCTTTATAAAATTAACGAAATTTTTCTTTTATAAACATGCATATATTATTATGGTTAAACAGTTAGATTTAATTGATGTTCCTTTATTTATTAGATGCACCTTTGTAGGGTTTCTCAAAATTACTTTCAAAAATAAATAAAACGTAAATAGGTATTCTAATATGTTTTTAATTGCATAACGTCAAAAAATTAATTTTTGGTACTAAAAACTAATTTTTTTTATTAAATCATCTGAATAAATGCAATGCTTTTACTTACTTTGAATAATTTACTTGAAATCTAATTTCATATATAAGTGTTCGGAAAACAATTGGTCGATTAGAAGATGTACTTATCAACTTGATATTGTTAATTGAATTATTTATAAAGTTGCATTATTATTAAGCTGATATTACTCGAATAAATAAGCTGAAAGTAATTAATTACAAGAAACGAAATATAGATACATCACAATTTCAGAGTAATTAAAAAAAAAAGAAATAAAAAATGAAATTTTATTTAAAACACGATGGTTTTCAACAACGCTTAAACGACTAATGAATAAGTTTATAAAAATTTTTATATACAGAGATCGAGTGTTGATTGTGTAGGCAGTGCTTAAACGCGCTTGTATAATATGATTCCGCGAGACCATCTTCGAATATTCTATTTTCGCAGTTACTCGGCGTTATATAAATTCCATTGAGTTGAGAAAATGTTCATCGAGTACATTGAGTATACATGTAGTAAAAGATTTACAATGAAGTCTTTTCGTGTGAAATCGGCTGCTTTGATTTGAGATCAATCGAGCAATAGTTCGCCTCTATGAGTCGACGCAACTGTTTGATTTGGCCATTGTATTCGTGGTGTAAAGAAAAAAAAAAGAACATGGATAAAATCGGCGAAAGTCAATTCCAAGGTAGGAGAATCATTGTTGAGAGGCGGAAAGCGAAAAAATCCTAATGCGGTAACAAATTGTCAAGTTGATTCTTCGACTGAAACATTTGTTTCGCGACCGACGACAATTTCATGTCGATGGGTTTCGTGTCGTCGTAAAGTGCCGGAGCCTCCATGAGAATTGTGCATGTGCCAACCAGCGAGGCAATGCCGAAGATCCAGAGAAAGAGTCGGTCGAGTACCATCGCTACGAAGCCCCAGTCTTGGTCCTCCTGCATTTCCAATATCAATTTTATATCTCTTATTCTCGTGTAATTTATCACAATAATTTCAAGTATTTTCGTCATGCAACTTATCATTACTGAAAGTTCCGATCAAATGTATTTAAATTTAAATTACCTTTTTTTTCATTTACTTCAGGGTACTTTTTTTAATCACTTATTTTTTGGTTGATAATTAATCAGATGACTTTGATGTATACGTAAAGTATGTATACTTTACGCACATTTTTCTCAAAATACGTAAATAATATTCTATTAAACTGTATATATAACTAAATGAATTTTATAATATAGTTTATTAGTTTATTGAGACTGACGATTTAAATATTGATCTGAACATTCAATATAAACAATATCATTTTATAAGAGATTTCAACAAAGTTTCAAGGTTGATCAATTTTTTACTATACAGATATTTCGCAGTTGCGAACAATTTATTTAATCTAACTTGGCCCAGTTATTTTCTCTATACAAAAATAATTCGTTTTAACGATAATGTTTTTATTTCCGAAAATTTTCTTAGTAAATAAAAAAAAATTTCAACAAGTTACTTTTGCTTGATCGTGTTTGTTGCAAGAGATTAGTATGTATAGCGGAAGTATAAAGAATGAAAAAACATTATTTTTAGCCCGATAGCAATGGAAGTAGATAGATGCCGAGTTTAGTCAGACACGCAGAGTTTTCTCTAATAAGGGAGTTGTTTGAAAATCAAACATCTTGTGATGTTCTAAATAATGAGAGAGAGAGAGAGAGAGAGAGAGAGAGAGAGAGAGAGAGATTTGTCATTAGCAGCGCGAGCGTGCTCTTGGAAGGAAAAGAGCACGTGGCAAAAGTGTTGTTATATATGTGAAGCTCGAGTATACTGACCGCATTAAACTCGTCTTGGCGCTGTATGTGGTGCTGGATGAACATGACGTTGTGCAGGGCCTTCTCGAGCTCGAAGGGGTACTTTTTGCGCGCGGCGACGTCGCTCATGGACTCGTCGAGGCCGGACATGACCGTGGGCAGCCCGTTGTAGTTGGCCATGCTGCTGACGATGCTGCCGACGACGAAGCGGTTGTGGGCCGAGGTGGTGTGGTGGAGGCCGTTGCAGCCGGGCAGCCTTGGCTGGCCGTGCCGGATGGACTCGGGCGAGGAGAGCAGCGAGGAGGACTGCTGCACGGCCGCCGCGACCGCCGCGCTGAACTTGCTCGAGGGCTTGTCCGGCTGGCCGCTCGCCTTGACGTTGCGCCCGTAGATCTTGTGGGCGGCCAGGTCGTCGAGCAGGTCGTCGGGCACGCGCATCAGCAGGATCTTGGGCAGCCGCCGGATGAAGACGCTCCGCACCCAGGGGGCCATCTTGTGGGTGCTGGGCTTGCGGTAGTGCACGTTCAGGATGATGATGGTGATGACGACCGAGAGGCCCACGAGGACCATCGTGAAGAGGAGGTACTTGCCGAGCAGCGGCAGCGCCAGGGACGTCGAGGGTATGATCTCGGATATGAGGAGGAAGAACATGGTCTGCGAGAGGAGGATGTTGATGCAGAGGGCGATCTTCTCGCCGGAGTCGGCGGGCAGGTAGAAGGCGAGGACCGAGAGGTAGGAGATGCTCACGCAGGGGATTATGAGGTTGACCGTGTAGAAGAGGGTCTTGCGCCGCAGCGTTATGTTGAAGAAGATGTCGATGTAGGGCTCGTGGCAGCAGGGGTAGTACTTCTCGTGCCGCTCGGCCGGCACGCCGAGGATGTCCCACTCGACGCTCGGGTAGTACTCGCGCAGGTCGATGCCGATCTCCACCTGGTCGCCCGCGCTCTGGTTTATGTGCTTGAGGTCGATCTGGAAGCCGTCGTAGGTCCAGGAGCCGAACTTCATGAAGCAGGTCTGCTGGTCGAAGGGGAAGTAGCGCACGTCGATCTCGCAGGAGGACTTGAAGATGGCCGGCGGCGTCCAGAGCACCTTGCCCGTGTGGTGGAGGATCGCCTTGGTCATCGTCGTCACCCCGTACTCGCCGTCCGCGCTAACGTCAACAGCGTTACTACATTTTCCAGCTAACAACATATAATACGGCACTCACTTGTTGTACAGCACGATGTCCGGCAGCCAGATGTGCTCGCTCGGGACGTAGAGCTCCGTGACCCCGCCGTACTCGGACGGGTCCCAGCGGAACTTGTGGTCCTGCCACTCCTAGGGGCATTCTTATGTACTCTCGGCTGCGGATATTAATAAAAGGGAACTTACGTGCTCGAGCCAGACGTTGGTCGTGAGGATCTGGTCCTTGAGATTCTGCAAGCAAGGGGAGATTAGCGCAGGCCTCGGCGGGGAGATTAGGAGCTCGCGGCGGCTACTCACCAGGTCGATGAGCTGCGAGAGCCGCAGGCCCAGCTTTACCACGACCGTGTCGTTGTTGCTCGAGACGGGCCGGATCAGCCGGTTGTAGTTGGAGAGCAGGTCGTCGTAGAGCCGCTTGGCGTCCGGGTTGGCCCGGCAGGCGGCGAGCAGCGCGGCCGCGGCCAGTATCGAGCGCAGCAGCAGCGGCGGCGGCATCGTTAGCCTGGCACCCCCTCGGAGCTGTCGGAACGTCGCGCAGCGCGCAGCATCGGCCGGGTGCAGGTTCGCTCGCGCGCGCGCCCGCTGGAGCACTGACGCCGCCGCCACCGCCGCCGCCGCCGCCGCGCCGCCCGCCGAGGGATCGATAGCCCAGTGCGCCTGCGCGCCCGCCCCACGGCGCCGCCGCCCGCG